>JAANYP010003828.1:0-120398 GCA_020465985.1 Centrapalus pauciflorus
GTATTACTAGCAGTTTCAATATCTAGTACAGCAGATAGCTTAGACAATGGCATGGCAAGTTGTTGTGCAAACATAGTAGATACAAACGACCTATTGGCACCCGAGTCAAATAATACTCTTGCAGGCAAAGAGTTTACAATAAACATACCCGTGACCACCTCCGGGTTTTCCCTAGCCTCTTCTGCAGTGATTTGAAATGCACGAGCCGGTGCCCTTTGCGACTGACCCCGACCTCGGTTAACTGACCCACCGCTTGAACCTCCTGAAGATCGTGTTGATGTTGGAGCAGCAACTGCTGGAGTATTCTTTCGACAATTCCGACTATAGTGCCCCCATACTCCACACTTATGGCAAGCATCAGATCTCCGTGGGCATTCATTTTGAAAGTGGCCCAACTCTCCGCAGCAAAAACACGCACGCCCGTTGGTGCACTTACCGAAGTGTTCCAGATGACACTTGTTACAATACTGCGGCTCGGTGTTGATAGAGTAAGCACGTGCGCGACCAGAAGAACTAGACTGTCGACGGAAGGACTGTTGCGGCGAGTACTGCGATGATCGTGAAGAACCAGAATAACCTCCTTCGCGTTGGCGTTTCGGTGGTGAAGGTTGAGTTGGGTTGACTGAAGCAGCAGCGGACCCCATCACGTATCCCGACATACCCAAGATCTGTTCCACATTCCTGGCGGCTTCCAGTAAACCAGCAAATGTGGGGTAGCGTACGTTGCTCATCACCATTCGAATCTCCAAATCTAGACCAGCCTCAAACCTGGTCACTTTCCTTTCCTCGGTATCCACTTGATGAGGCGCGAACAAACTCAGCCTCGTAAACTCTACGGCATACTGGGACACAGACTTAGTCCCCTGAATCAGCGTCATAAATTTAGCCTCCAATCTTCGGCGCTCATCGGCCGGGAAATACTGCTGAGTGAAGATATCAGTAAACTCAGCCCATGTCATAACAGATACTCTTTCCAAGGTTAACGCATTCACCATCGAGTTCCACCACATTATTGCGTCTTTGGTGAACATGGCAGTAGCGAATCGGACCATATCCTTCTCAGCACAATCGCTGATTCGGAAAGTCCTTTCTGTAGCTGTTATCCACTCCAGTGCAGTAACAGCATCACCCAACCCAGTAAATTCAACGGCTCCATTTCCCTTAAAGTCCTTGAAACGACAACCCCTGGGCTTATTAGATGACCCAGTGTTGTCACCTTGCTCGTCATCGTTTCCCTCTCTTTCCTTATTCTTCCTTTTGTCTTCCCTTCGCTTAGCTTCGGCCTCATCTCGAGCCCGAAACTGGTCCTGAATCATCCGATTTTGCTCAGCCATCATGGCTAGCATCATTTCTCTCGTCTCTTCTGGTGTCATTCCTCCTCCAGACATGTTCTGAAATATGAAACACATAACTTATTTAGTAACATGTCATTTATTTATAGACACCACCCAATTGTCCCGTATGATAGTCAATATTCTTATGATTACTAGATCGTAACCTATCTTAGTTCAGATCATTACTTAGTATCACTACATGTCAACACTTAATGTTTGAGACCAAGACCTCACGGACACTTGAATCTCAAACTACTGCTCTGATACCATACGCTGTGACACCCTTGCCACATTAACCACCAATTACCATTCACCCAGGATTAATCACCAACCAACACATAACATAATGATCTGATAGCTTAATAATAGCGCGGAAGCATTAAAGTACATAAATTTAAAGTATTACAACTGAATCTAACACCCTACGGTGCTACAAGGTTACATGTCTAAGTCTACATACTCAAACATTTTACATTATCCCAAATTTATTACAACATTGATTTCATAAAACAAATACCAAGCTAAACAGTAGAAATCTTCAATCACTTCAATAGATTTCCTAGCTAGATGGTCCCGCAGCGGATTTCCCTTTTCCTGTAAAAATTCAACAACTGAAAGGGTAAGCTAAAGCTTAGTGAATACCAGATGATTTTCACACATTCTACAAATCATTAGGATGCCACCCAGGGTAACTGCGGTAACACATACCGTATACCCCACACGTACTCCAAGTACGCAAACCCGAGCCGCAGCTCCTTCGAGCTGACACTCGGCATAAGAATAACCAACCATCTGAGGCAGACATTACATCGGGGATGACCTACTGTCTATCCTGACCACAGATGTGTCAAACTCTTGGTCATATAGCACAGTAACATCAGAGTACAGATGCGACCACGCAGGTCCATCGAAAGGATGCACAACAAATGAACGGACATGCAACAAGTATGAATGTGCATCAACATATACGCATGTTAGTAGAATGCCAAACGAATATGAAACAACATGCCTCAGCAGGCAATGCAAACATAATGCAGATGCAGCAATGTTAAAATCAAAGGTACTCACAGTGGGTGCGTTATTAATCTTTTAGCAATATTATTTCTCCACGGAATTTCAACCGGATCCACAAAGTACCCCACTGTGGGTTAAACAACACCACAAGGGACCTGTTAATTCAGTTGTAACAACACATTGTGTCAATAACTTGTTTAATCTCATAAAACTTAATTTTATAATTATTGCAAGGTTTTGGTCCCAATTTCGGATCTATGTCCGAATTCGGTCCCCACCCGAATTCGGACACCAGTTCGGATCCCACATGCATCCCAATTCGGTCCCCTTTAATTTCGGACCCAAGCTAATTCGGACCATATCCTGATTCGGTCCCCAACCGAATTAGGACCTCAACCGAAATTTCAATACTTGAAAATTATTTTGCTAAACTGAAATCTGGGCCCATCCGAATTCGGACCAGATCCGAGTTCATCTCGGATCCGAATTCGGACCCCAACCCCATTCGGACATGTGCAGTTTTGAATATTATTTTCCAGATTTAATCCAAGTCATTTTTGGTACTTTTTCAATACATGAAATAATTTACACTAACTAATATTCATGTATTTCCAACATTTTTAACACTAAAATTAACACATTTCTATGCCAATTTAAACCCATTTTTGCTCTTTTTGTTCTACCCGTCGAACACACACACTAAGAACACACACAATTTCTCTGAAAATCATTCTTAGAGGTTGATTCAGAAGCTGAAATTTTGTACATAACATCATCAATACTCGAATTAAACTAATCCATAACAATATCATACATGCATGAACATTTGCAACCCCAAATCTTATTTTCGGGTTTTAACAAATCCGAACCAAAACCATCAATTTCGAAGAATTAGTGAAATGTTTACCTTAAATCGATTCTTGCAGATGTTTTAGTTCCTCCCAAACAACTTTAATCCAGATTTTCAGCTTCCAAATCCAAGCTTTTGATGATCTTGATCTTAGAGAGAGAGTGAGAGAGCCGAGAGATGAGAGAGAGATTTCTAGTGAGAGAGTGTAATGTTTGGAAATGAAAGACCTTTGGTCTTTTATTTCAAAAATTTTCCTTTTAACACCTTTAGGCCCTCAACTCATCAGATCCCATTTACTACTGATTTATAAAATAAAAGATTTCTATCTTTTATTTATTATCCTTAATGCTTTAAATAATTATTTTCACTTAATAAATAAAATTCTAAATTTCCATAATATGCAACCAACTTCCATAAATTCAAATACATAATCATTATCAATAATTTAACTTAATTTACAAATTTAAACTTAATAATCTTCAAATACAATAAATTAAATCCGAGGATGTTACAGTTTAGTAGTTAGATTGAGACAATCTTCAATGGTTAAATCGATAAAAATAAAGTTTAGTGGCTAAATACGTATATAAAAATTAGTTTAGTGGCTAAATTGACAAAAAAAAAAGTGTAATAGTTAAATAAAAAAATCCAAAAGTTAGATAGTCAAAATGACACTAAACCATTATATATATAGTGTGTAAACGAGCCAAGCTGAATCGAGCCGAGTTCGTTAAGACTCAAGCTTGATTTGTTTTAAAGTATCAGACGCGTTTCAAGTTTTATGTGCAAAGCTCGAGCTCGGTTCTTTTATTATAAATATTACTTTTGATAAATTTATCATATAATTTAATTATATATTATAGAGTAGAGTAAATTACAGAAATGATCCCCGTGGTTTGTGCAAAATTACGAAAATGGTCCCTCAACTTTTAAAGTTGCAATGATGGTTCCTCAAATCACTTTTTACACGCAGTCTGTTTCTAAACTTTTTTAAAAATGACAATTTTCTTAATTACAAGTTTAGTCCCTCAACTATTTACTTTAATTTCAGTTTTGGTCCTTTTCTTAAATTTTTATTTTTGGTTTTAAATTTGAAGTATTAATTTGACAAATTATTATTTAAATCCTTATAATATATTATTATTTATACCTATTTATTTTTAAAAATAAGTTTATTTTTATTTATTAAAATTTTTTATACTTAATTTAATTAATTTGCGCGTTTTTTATGTATTCAATTTATTTATTAAAGAACTAGTTTATGAAACCACGTATTACGTGAATAATTTATAATAAATAATTGATTAAATGAAATGTATGTTAGGGGTGATCAACGGTTTGGTTTATGGGTTCGTTGGTTTCCTCGGTTTGGTTTCTTCGGCTTGCAATTTTTTTTTGTCCTAAACAAACCAAATTCAAAGCTACATAAACCAAACCATAAACCGAATTCAAATTCGGTTTGGTTTATAAACCAAATAAACCAAATATTCAAACAACAAAACTTTCAAGCATCTTTAATTGCCAAATACAACCCAAAAAATATCATGTTTTCAAACAGCTTAACATTCAAGCTTCATGTTATTAAGTCTTCAATCATTTTCTCCCAACGATCATTCGTGACTTCACGGCTTCACGCACCATTTCAATTACACACACACACACACACACACACACACACACACACACATATATATATATATATATATATATATATATATATATATATATATATATATATATATATATATAGGGAAGAGTTCTTTTAAGAACTATAAATATTGTGATAACTTAAGAACCTTTTATGGCCTTTAGATTAATAGAATCAATGGTTGATATATTGGATGACAATTTTGTAAGTATTTTGAAATTTGATAGTGGAGAATCTTGAAAATGTGTGAAAATAGTATTTTTGGAAGAAAAAAATCTGCTTTTTCTCTTTCTCTCTCTTATTTTTTTCCATTTTCATTTTATTTTTCTTTCATTATAATTGATTTTTAATGTAAAAAAACGTTTTTTTTAAAAAAAAATATTTCTGCGTAGAATGACATGCAATATACGTTGAATGTCGTGTAAAATGTCAAATATCACATATTCTACGTTGATTACCTGATAAAATATATCAAAAACACATTGAAACAAAAAAAAAGATTTCATTTAGACATTTTATCAAACACTTGGTATGCAACTGATATAAAATATACCAAAAAGACATTGAATAGTAATGTTAATCTACATAAAAAGATATAGAAATATATACAAAACATAAAAATATATGAAATATATAAGAAACATAACATTCTACATAGATTATGTGTGATTTTTTACAAGTAGTCTTGTGTTATATTCTATTTAGATTATCATGTAATCTACGTAGATTATCATGTAAAACATCCAATAACTATTACAATAATTCTAAATCTAATATCTTACTAATAATATTCATTATAAAACATGAAAAATGAATCTGTCATATTCTATGTAGAGTATCGACGAACATATTATATGTACAATCTACGTAGAATGTCATGCATTCTACGTAGAATGACATTCAATCTACGTAGAATAACATGCAATCTACGTAGAATGGTATGCAATATACGTAGAATGACATTCAATCTACGCAGAATAACATGCAATCTACGTAGAATGTCGTGTAGAATGTCAATTATCATATATTTTACGTAGATTACATGATAAAATATACCAAAAACACATTGAATAGTAATGTTAATCTACATAAAAAGATATAGAAATGTATAAAAAAATATAAAAATATATTAAATATATAAGAAACATAACATTTTACATAGATTATGTGTGATTTTTTACAGGTAGTATTATATTATATTCTATGTAGATTATCATGTAACCTACGTAGATTGTCATGTAATCAACATAGATTATCATGTAAAACATCTAATAACTATTACATTCATTATAAATCTAATATCTTACAAATAATTTTAATTATAAAACATGAAAAATGAATCCGTCCAATCTACGTAGATTGTAGATAGAATATGTTCGTCGATACTCTACATAGAATGCCACGTAATCTACGTAGAATGACATTCAATCTACGTAGAATAACATGCTATCTACGTAGAATGACATGCAATCTACGTAGAGTATCGATGAACATATTCAACGTACAATATACGTAGAATGTCATGTAATCTACGTAGAATGGTATTCAATCTACGTAGAATGACATTCAATCTACGTAGAATGGCATGCAATCTACGTAGAATGACATTCTACATGGATTATGAATAGTAATGTTAATCTACATAAAAAGATATAGAATTATATAACGTTCTATATAGACACATAATAGTTCTATATAGAATACATTAATTTTTTAGCAATTAAATACTTTTTTATATAGAAAAAAATTTATTTTTTTATAAAAAATATTTTTTAATATTAAAATAAATTCTCATAAAAGAAAGAGAAAATGAAAATGGAAAAAAAGTAAGAGAGTGAAAGTGAAAAAGAGATGCATACAATAAAAAAAGGTGAAGAGAGAAAGATAATATTTTTTATTCAAAAAATATCCTTTTGATCCAAGGGCTCTAAAAGGTTCCTAGGTTCTCACCATCTTTGAGGTTCTTAAAAGAACCTCTCCCTATATATATACACACGGTAATTCGGTTTGGTTTGGTTTGTTATCGGCTAGACCATAAACCAATCTAAAAACCGAGTATTATAATCGACCAAACCAAAAACCAAATTTTAAATTCGGTTTGGTTTTAATCGGATTCGGTTTGATTTGGTTTTCGATTTTCTTGGTGTTGGACCAAATACTGCCCACCCCTAATGTATGTAAACTTAAACATAACCAATTTAATGTTAATTCTTACAAAAAAAATAAAACAAAAGTACAGTTATTTAACATATATATTATTTATCTATCTTTTTAAATAGTCATGAAAAGCAGTTATTTTTTAACATTTTTTAAAAAAAATTTATTCTAAATTTATATATATTTAATCGATATAATTTGAAATTTTAATTGTACATAAAATATAAACACATGTTTATATATATTTTATATTTTCAATTAGTTACATATAAATAAGCATATATAACATATAATTTAGATGTAAATTTAAATCTTATCTATTTAATAATATTTAAATATGTAAGAATTTATATATTATATTTAAAAATAGTCATTGATATTAGAAATAATGAATTATATTTTACTTTCAGATTATTTTTTTAACATTTTATAAAAAAATTTTTCCTGAATTTATATCTATTTAATCGATATAAGTTGAAATTTTAATTTTAAGTAAAACACAAAGTTTATATATTTTTATAATGAATAAATGCATGAAAGTATAATTTTATTAATATTTTATTATCTTCGATTTTTAAATATTTAATATTTTTTATATGATTTGTATTAATTTTTAATATATATTAATAATTTTATAAATATACAAATAATATATTTTTTAAATTAGATATATAGATAAGTATACATAAGATATAATTTGGATGTAGATTAAAATCTTATCTATTTGTTAATATTTAAAAATGTAAGAAATAATATATTGTATTTATATTTTATATTTATTAATCTTTATAAGAAATAATGAATTATATTTATCTTTTATTTTATTTTATTTAAATTAATTTATTTTGTTACGTTAATATGACTTGATTTAAATTTAGTGTTTTATTTGTTTTAGTTTTAATATTTTTTTATGGCAATATGTTTTAATTTCAATATAGTATTTTAATCTTTTTGATTTATAATTTAGTACATTAATATGTTCTATTTGTTTTCACTTAAATAATTTGTTAATTTTCACTTAAGTATTAACGTAACAAAATTGTAAATTAAAACAAATGAAATACTAAATTGAAATCAAAACATACCGACATAACAAAATATTTAAATCCAAACAAATAAAATAATAATTTTAAATCAAAACGTATTAGCATAACAAAATTAATAAATTAGTAAACTTAAATCAAAATTTATTAACGTAATGAATTAGTATATTAAAATCAAATTCTATTAACGTAATGAAATAGTTTGATGGAAAAGTATAAATAATAAAATTATACAAATAATTTAACCGATAAAATATAAAATTAATAAATCTTTAATAAATAAACTGAATACATAAAAGAAGCATAAATTACATAATTAAATGTATAAATTAAAATAATTTTTAATAAATAAATATAGATTATTTTACAAAATAAGTAGATATAAAAAATAATTATTATAATAGTGAAAATAATAATAATAATATATTTAATAAAATTGTAAAGGGTGAATGGAAATCTTTAAAATACATATATACTTGTGAAGTCAGTATAAATCTTGAAAGCTAGACAACTACATGCTATTTTTAGCATTGATAACAATAAAAAAAATAAAGTTTGATAATAGACTTACTAAAAAACCTTGTTTCCATATGGATGTGTGCGCATAGACTGAGTGCATGTTTGACAATGACTCTTTCAAAGTTTATAGAAATTTTAGTATTTGATTGCTCGAAGGTAAAGCTCAATAACTCTGTATAATTAATAGATACTTGAACTTTTGATCCGGAAATGAAAGCTCTCTAGATGAACACAATAATTCTTCAAGATATATGAAGATTCTTGCTTGAAATTATTCATACAAGTGATTTTGAATAACAATAAGCTTCAATTTGAGGTAATTGTTGTTTAAATTGATGAAAATATGAATGTGTGTGTCGTCAATGTTACATTAACACTTTAACAGTGGTTGACTTTGGGTTCAATTTGGCAAATTTCTCTTCAATTGAAGATAGAAGCATGTTATAAATGTAGTAGAATATGTTTTTATATTGAGATATAAGTATAAAAATGAGTTTATTATATAAATCGGCCAAGAACATTATCCAAGTCATAAACTTGAGACTCTTGATCTTGAGTTTATGAAACTTGGACCTATGGTCTTGAGTTTGGTAAAGTCGGATGTTAACCCGAGATTTAGAAAGTTGGACTATTGATCTGAAAATTTAAAGGTGGAGCCGTCAATCGAAATTGTGGAACTCGAACTCAATCCCGAGTTTAGGGGAATTCAGATCCACGACTCGAGTTTGCCAAACTCGAGGTCTCCAATATGTTAACTTAGTATGAAGGTTAAAGGTTAAAAAACTTGGACATCACAAGACTGGAACATAAACTCAAAACTATAAGTGAAAATCGATGATCAGTGATATTAATCACTTATGTTTGTGTGTGTTTTTGCTGTGTTTTAATGTGTTAAATACAAGAAAGTTGGTACTGCTAATGTGAATTGTTTGTTGTAGGTGATTGGCAGGAAAAGAAGCAAATCAGTAGCTGGAGGAGTTAAAAATTGCTGGGCGTCCAAGGTAGCGTCTTAGACGCCAAAGGAGCGCCTAAAATGTGTGATTACAGAAGCTGAGCGTCCTGTTAGAGAATCTCGGCGTTCTGGCTTGCGTCCTCGACGCTGGTGCGTCAGTTTTTGCGGGAGCAGTGTTTTTGAAGGGGACGGTTACCACATTTAGGGGGTTCGACTTGTGTTCGTTTTACACACACAGAGAGCAGTTTTTGGAGGCGACTAGAGGGAGAAAACAACAAGGGGCACCATTAATCAAGCATTCGACATCCAATTCTTGTGTTTTACACACTTGTGGTAGTTAGTATGTCTTTGTTTATGTCAATTGTTGTTTGTGTGCAAGTCTCCATCATGTTGGGCTAAATACATTACGGTGTTTGTTTTTAAGTTTGCATATTATGGCATGAACGAATGTTATGTTATTTTCAGTTTTCATTTGGAATTAAGGGGTTGTGGATCATACATTTGAATGAATGAGTGAGTTGTTGAACAACGAGTGTTGTATGAACAGTGTAT
This sequence comes from Centrapalus pauciflorus, assembly GCA_020465985.1. Taxonomy (NCBI): domain Eukaryota; kingdom Viridiplantae; phylum Streptophyta; class Magnoliopsida; order Asterales; family Asteraceae; genus Centrapalus; species Centrapalus pauciflorus. The sequence continues at coordinate 10,070 of JAANYP010003828.1, forward strand.
AGTGATATCATTCGTTGTGCTAACTTATAATGAGAGGAAGACAACTAATTGAATTGCATATGTTATCTTAAGAACATTGGTTGTGGAATCCAACTCATTTACATGGAAACTGTTATCTTGAATACATTTGAATGCATGAACTTGACTAGACAGTGGTTGTTGTATGAAACAGTGTATAATGATATCATTGGTTGTGCTAACTTATCATGAGAGGAAGACAACTAATTGAGTGGTATACGTTGTCTTAAGAGCATCAATTGTGAAGTCTAGTTCATTCCCACGAAAAGTGTACCTTGAACATTCTGAATTGCCATAATATGTACAATGAGAGAGCAAACATCTATTCTCCTTATGCGAAACTCTATAATTCAACTTCTTCGTGTTAGAACGTAACAGTAGCAATCGATAGTAGTTTATTAATTAAATGCAAATGATTACAATTTTAATCCAAATAGTCTTTAAAGCTAAATTAACGACCTGACTTTCCCTGTGAATTCGATCCCACTTACCCTATCTATATGGTTTGTTTTGGGTTATTTTTGATACTCATACGACTGTTCTATCAATCGGGATAGAAAGTCTTAAGTTAGACAAACTTGGACCAAGTACTAGAGCCCGAGTTTGACAAACCAGGTACCAACAAACACTGAGTTTATCGAACTCGGTACTAGAGCCCAAGTTTGCTATCTCAGTACAATCTAAAAATCATTTTACCTGAGTTTACTAACTCAATATCCATCGAAATCCAATTTAAATCATATATTAGCATATTCCAAGTTGAAAACCATGATAATAATAAAGATAAATAGCATATCAGACAGATGTATAATACTAATAAAAATATCCAAACATAGTTTAAAGCATCAAAGCCAGTTAAATTGTCAAAGATAAGTTGTGAAAGTCAAGTCTAGCTGTCTACTATGCAAAGCTAGTCAAATATGTCAAAGTCTAAAAAAAGTTTCAAAGCCAAGATAACAACTTTCTTGTAACGTTCCTAATATTTAAATGATTAATTTGGAAATTAATTGTATTCGTCAACATAATTAATTATATAATAAAGAAAGGTTTTATAAAATTATGTGAATAAATACCTTGTATAGTTTGTATAGTTAAGTTTTAAATATTTGTGGGGGACTTATGAATAAAAGAAAATATTTATAAGGGAGTGTTTGGCTAACTTAATGAAATGTAAAGGTGTTAAGTGAAAAAGAGACAGAAAATATCTCTGCACATCACACACAGTTGTGTGTGTTTACTTTTTCACCAACCAATAGAGAGTGAGAGACAAAAGAGTTTCATTGGGTAAAAAAGAACAAATCTGATTTTTAGAGGCTTCTTTCATACGAATTTGAAGATCCAAAAGATACAAAATCTTACTTATAAGAATTTTACACTCTTTTTCCTTTCCCCATCATATTTTTCATGAGAAAAAGAAAACCCTAAGTGGGTTTTTGTGGAAAATGTTTTATTTAAACCTTGGATCTCAAAAGAGATTAATATATGATGTTAGTTTCATCATTTAAAGGCATAATATCTAAGTTTTGATGAATGTGGTGGGTTTAAACTCAAAAACCCAGGTTAGGATTTATATGAACCCTCGAAACTTTAAAAAGAGGTTAAAAAATGTTTTTTGATGTTAAAAATGAGTTAAAAATGATATTTATAGGTTGGGAAAAAATTCCTAACCGTTACATTAAATGAATATGAGTTTTGGTGGTTTGGGGTATTAAACCCGTAGTGAAGTATCGTTAAGCTGGGCTCGACTCACCGAGTCACCTGCAAATCGAATCCAAAAATTTTCTAAGCATTGAGTTTCGGGTGACCCTTTGGTCCGAACTTCGGATGTGAGGTCCAAATTTCAGATGGTTTTGGACCCAAACTTCAGACCAGACCATGAATGGGGAATCTGAACTTCGGATGGCTCGACTCGGCGAGTCGTACCCAACTGATCCCAATTTCTTTAACTTTGATCCGAACTTCGAATGAGACAACCAAGGTGGGATCCGAACTTCAGATGTGGCGGGGTCCACATACGATCCAAACTTCATTTTTATATTTGAGGAACTTATGTTATGATATTTTATGACCATTAAAATAAAATGGTTTGAAGGACTAAAATAATGGATCTGATTATAGTATCACATCAAACAAGTCTTACAATTGTAAACCAAGATCATATTGAGAAAAAGTTATGAGACGTAAAACTTATGAATATTATATATATGAACCTATTTATAGGGGTTTGACTTGTTAAATTCCTTGGAAGACTATTAGTCATATTTACGGCGATTATAACTCGGTATCGAGACCGGAGGCTTGTTTTTACGACCACCGTGAGTTCTAATATTAATGTATTCATATGCATATCATGAATTGTATGTTACTGCTTTTCGTATCTTTCTCATTATTTACATGTCTTGCCATCATATAAATTAATGTTGTAATACTATCACTCGGTTGATAAATCGCCGATCATTCATTTGACCTTTCTGCCAAAAAGGTAAACCTGAGCGTGTGATAACCTAGCGAGATCATAATGGTAAACATGTGTTGTGGTTACCATTATCGCCTATAAAATGATAAGCTTGTGTGTGTGGTAATCGTATAACGTCATTGTAAATTGCATATCGATAAGCCTATGTGTGTGGTAATCGAGCAGTAGATTGTACCTATTGTACAGTAAACTTGAGCGTGTGGTAACCGCAATGTGGTAGCGTTATGCCATTAGTTGGCCTCCAGATCTTGTACATTTATGGCATTAAATGACATCATTCATATATTGCATTGTACTTTGATCTAGAAACTCACTAAACAACAATGTTGTTTACCATTTTAGTTGATATTTCTTTTCAGGAACTGATAAGGGTAAACGCCTGGCTGGTCCATTTTGTTAGAGATCTTTGGAGCATGTATAGGAGCTTCATTCTTTTGTTGATGCTTTGGGGTGGGAGTAGCAGACTCCCCTTTTGACCACTCGAATTAGTTGTAGATTCTTAATTCGTGTGTAACTAATTGATATTAATCTTTGTAACTCCAATTACATTAGTATGTGATTCCCGGCACTCTGTTATGTTGATGCAAAGTGCTTGGAATCATGTTGATTATTATTCAAGTATTAAAAGTTTTAAATTACCCGTATTTCCGCAAATACTCTGTACGAATGTTATGGGTGTTTCACTTCTCGTCAGAGCTAGTCAAAGAATAACTATGACAAGTGCAATTCTCGATTTATCATAATCTGCATAAAAAAAACACCATTCTCACAACATGATATGATATCTCGGACTCTGGTAGCAGCCTTGTACTAATGGCGGCAGAATAATCCTTGATGCCAACATTGTTGAGCTTTGTATGTCTCTTAAAAGGATGAACCATATACATATATTTTCCTTCGATTATATATGTATATATTGTTTTTTGAAAGGTAGGTAACTGGGACCTTCTTTGGAGAAACCCAAGACTAGGGATGAGATATTTATACCGAATACCGGGACCGTACCGAACTGGGATTGTACCGGTATATTCGGTCTGATATTCGGTTCTTGTTTGTTGTTTAAATCTGGATCGATACAAACCGGTTTCGATATCAATAAAAAACCGGTACTACCGGTACCGCTACCGAATTAGAAAATGGTCACAAGTGTTGCATTGTCACATTGTGTATAGGAAGATGCAAAATTCAAAATTCAAAGTCTGCAAAATTAGGTGTTAATCCATCTAATATCAATTCTAATTTCTGTGGTCGAATATTAATTCATTCTCATATGTTTGTTTTGAGTTTTACATCTTATTACTTCACATATACATTTGTTAACTTTAATTATTTTTAAATGATTTGCAGGTTGTGGATTTGAAAGCCACAATGGATAAATTCGGTCTAATAGTTCATACGTATTTGGAATGAATTATAAACGACTAATCTACTTTTTTGATCCATGAATTTATTGTTATCTATTTTCTTGAATTTTCGGTACCAAAAAATCAGTATAGCACCATAAAACCGGTACCAGTCAATTAAATTCGATTACGTTTTCGGTATCTTCAATCACACAAAAAAATTATCGGTACCAACCGGTTCGGTACCGGTCCAATACCAAACTCATCCCTACCCAAAACTCAACTACTAAGTTTGTAGAATCCTTCAATTGTCTTCTAACTCTGAGTATTAAAAAAAAAAACGATTCCTTGGAACCATGACATCGTTGCCTCCCTTCATTTGTCTCCTCTAGCCGGTAATACCACTTTCACATTGTTTCTGTAATCAACCTCAACAACGACAGAAGTATCCTCCACGACACATATTTCCTTTCAATTGCATTCCAACTTTGAGTATCAGGATTAAACATGACATTGCTGCCTCCTTCCATTTGTCTCCTCAAGACGGTAATACCGTTTTCACATTGTTTCCGTGATCAGCCTCAAGCTTCTCCACAACAACCACATTGGAAGATTTGGAAGAATTATCAAAGGCCTGATCATCATGAAATCTCTTGCTGCCATAAGCCATAACAAGTCCAAAGCAGGGTCAAACCTCCAAAAAAAAATACTCCCTTCATTTTTAATTTTTAAGCTATAGCAAACATACGCTAACTATACAAACATGACCGGCTCACAAACATTACGATCATTGACGTTTAGGTCATTGATGTGATTCAAAGCGCAACATAAACTAGTCATGATAATCTACACAAACCATTTTCAATTACATGCTATTTTATGGACATAACCTAAAATTATTAGGATTAATGCATATCATGCCTGTACTTCTTATAATTCTAGAACTATTTCTAGAACTAGTGGTTTCAATTAAATAAGAAGTACAGGCATGATATAACTTTAATGCATATCATGCCTGTACCTAAAATATACTTGAACAGGAGGACCTGCACTGTAAGCACATTTACACAAAAAAGGTTTGAATTACATGACAAACACATGCAATCTGATTTATCCAGACATAAGAATGTGTTAAATTTCACAATAACATATTAAACATGATTTTTACAAGCAAGGTACAATCACTAAGCAATTTATTCACTTCTAGTGCGTGGAATATTGCTCACATTAACCCAATAGACTGTTTATACCAACTCTACTAACCTAACTTCTAAACTAAAACAGAATATTACAACCAACCCCCTTTGGATTTCACGTCACAGATGTATATAGGTTTCAAGAAGTTATATGCTTGTTGGAAGGACTAGTAAGAGTCACGATTCGCAGTCCGAGTCAATCCCAATACAAGTCTGAGTATCCAGTCGGTTCATTTTAGAAGAAGTTTGACTCGAGTCGTGACTCATACGAGTTTAACAACCATACAATTCCAAATGAACTCTGATCTTGGTCTTCATGGAAGGGTAATATCTCCTAATACTGTGATACTTTCTAATCCTTTTTAGGCCTTGCATCCATGAACCAACTTTTACCCTCGACTAATTGCGTCTTGCATCAATTAATGAAAATTACCCCTTGATCATTTATTCTTGCATCAATGCATCGACTTTTACAAGTGTCAATTAGTTCGTACACATGTAAGCAGTTATGGGTAAAATTTTGATGCAAGTTAATCGATAACTTGTTAACCTAATTCTTCTTTGATTCTGGCATCAATGAATGAAATAGTGAATCCGCGTTCAAAGTAAGTTAATCAATTACTTTAATACTGTAAGTGATTCATTGATTACCTTAAGTTCTTGGCTTCATGCATCAATTATTTAAGTACTGTAATCCCTCTTCAATGCAATTTAAGCAATTACTTTAGTCAATCCCAAGCCTTGCATCAATGAATAAGTAAACTTATTATTTCTAAAATTTACCTTGTCATCCTCATCTTCAGATGAAATCATCCTGACCTACACAAATAATAATTTGTTTTAAGGTCAGATGATGAGGAGAAGGAAATGTGCTAGAGAGAACCAAACTGAAATAACAGTTAAGCAGGTTCGGCCACAGTTAGTTGCATCTGCCACCTGCAGTTTCAGAAGCAGAAGCAAATATAAAAAAACGATTCAAAAAATGGAAAAGAAGAAAAGTTTATGTTCTTCAGCCGATAAATTTTACCTCATTGCAAACCTTTGCTTGTGTGTCACCGAACTAACTGAAGAACTGTATCGTCAAAGATAAGGCATTCATGTTATTTGTATTCAAAAAAACAACCAGAAACTATGAAAATACACACATGGGACCCCTTAGCTTAGAAGTGTACGCCCACAACCATGCGTGTGGCGACACTTTAGCTAAGAAGTGAACACCCAAAACTAACCACTGCTTTGTCACTGTGGATGGCTTCATTGTGTGGCCTTTGGAATCTATCTCCCATGTAATGTCTAAGAAAAGACGTTTTTGATAACTTGATTTTCTTTCTGTTATTGAGAACCCATAAATTGTTTCTATAATTTTCTCCATGCGAGGCTTCAAAGCAATTCTTCACAAACTCGGCGTCGGCAAAATAGAACACTGATTTCCAACCAAAGGCACCTTAAGTGAGTTTAGATATAACATACAAGACAAAAAGAAGCGGTGGTTGTATGAAAGAGTTTGATCATGCCTTGTGTGAATCCAGAGTGACACATGGAATGGAAGATGTCGTCATTATGAATTCCAGGGATGCACAGGGTGTGTCCGTTCCAGCTACTTGTGCAACAGCACATTATTTCTAATGCACAATCAACTACAGTCCCAAAAGTCAAAAATCCAAAATTTCAACTTTCACATAAAATTATGATCAAATATTTTTCACCATAAATGGATATCACCTCGTAGGCATTATTATTATCACAACAAATTAAAAAAGATAAATATGAGCAAACACCACATTATACATGTCCAAAATTATCAGTTATCAGCACAAATTATGATTTAATGGGAAAAGTTACGCCAGCATTTAATTCCATTTCAATTGAAGATAAATGAAATATTCCCAAAACTAAAAGTTATGCCCCTTGGTTTACCTTCATTCGTAGATCAAGCATATGAACTAATCAGCTTTAAAATTAAAGATCTAATCACATTGACTAGAACAAAATCTAGTACTTCCAAGTAGGTCAACCGAAGGGATTGTAATTCCCAAGTAACAGTAATAACGTCTATAATTGGATAGCAGGCAGCATAATCAAGTCATTTAAGTGCATCCAAATCATATAACATAGTCATCGACTTTGTTTGATGAGGCAAAACTTAATCCAACAAAACTTTGTAAAGATCGAACCAAATCGACAAAAATATCCAAAATCAGAAAATCACAACAAATACATAGCATTATGTCCTAAATAGAAACACAAATCTGTAAGTAACAGGATTTAAACAATTTCAAACGAATTTAGGGAGTAGGGATTACAATACTAGTAGTTAGAGGCTTAGGAATTAGGGTTACCAGAATCGAAGGAAAGATGGTAGTCGATCGATCTGTTTGGGCGAGTGATCAGACGTGGATCAAAGAGTGGATACTGGAGATGGATGCGCAGCGCAGAATAGAAGAGAAACTCCGCTGTGTCTGTGTAATGTGTTTTTCGTACGTAGGTTAACATGGTCCCCTATCTCAACCCCTTATTCTTATACACTATAGTGTCTGTGTATACACTATATGGGCCGATGGTTTTTCTTAATTTTACCAAGTCCATAAATTGTTTCACTTATTGGGGTTTTTTTTCATTCTCAAATATTTAATTTGCTGCAATGAACTCGGTACGGTTACACTTATTTGTGTCGTGATTTGATATTGCTTGAGTTTTCATATTCGAACGTATAACTACAGGGGACCCAGATGACATTTCTAAAGTTCATGGGAGGGAGGAGATAAATGGTTTGGAGGATATCAAGAATGATGAAAATTTGCAGCTTCTTAACTTGACGTAAGCGTGTATACACAAAAATTTCCCTTCGATGGTATTCCAACTCTGAGTATCGAGAAAAAAAAACTCCTTGGAACCATGACATTACTGCCTTCCTCCATTTGTCTCTTCTAGACGGTAATACCGCTTTCACATTGTTTCTTTGATCAGCCCTAAAGCTTCTCCACAACAGCCACATAGATTTGGAAGAATCGTCAGTCCTAATCATCATGCAATCTTTGACTGCCATCACAAGTCCAAATTAGAGTCAAATATCCAAGAAAACTCATCATTTTTAATTTTTAACGTGCAGCAAACATACATATAAACACAATCTGCTCACAGACATTACAATCATTGATGTGATTCAAAGGCAACACGATCTAATCATGATGATCTAGACAAATCTTTTTAAACTAATTACTCAATATTTCATTGGATATAACCTAAAATTAATTGGAATAATGCAAATCATGCCTATATTTCTCAACAATTTAGTCTAGTGATTCTCGTCTAGCTTTGTCAGAGCAAGAAAGTTTTCCAAAGAAAAGCACACATACACAATGTATATATGGAGCAGAAAGATGTCACCTTCAACTTAAATACTCGACTGATGGAAAAATCAAAACATCTCCTTCAATCACCGTGGATGGCTTCATTGTGTGGCCTTTGGAATTTTTCTCCCATGTAATATCTAAAAAGATATATTTTCTAAATTTTGATTTTCTTTCTGTTATTGAGAACCCATAAATTGTTTCTACAATTTTCTCCATGCGAGACTCCAAAGCAAGATACAACACTGATTTTCAACCAAAGGTACCATAAGTGAGTTAATCAACTATAAAATCTATAGATTAATATAAACACAATGGCTAGAATAATACTATTACTTCCAAGAAGATCAAATGAAGTGGTTGAAAATTTCAAGCACTAGTAAAAATGTCAATTGGATCGCAACATAAACAACAAATCCAAGTAAGTTAAGTGCATTTAAAACATAATCAAGCTAACATATGAATTAATCAGCTTTAAAATCAAAGATATAATCACATTGGCTAAAACAAAAACTAGTACTTCCAAGTAGGTCTAGTGAAGGGATTGTAATTTCCAAGCAACACTAGGCAGCATAATCTAGTCATTTAAGTGCATCCAAATCATATAACATAGGCATCGACTTTGTTTTGATGATGCAAAACTTAATCGAACAAAACTTTGTAAAGATCGAAAATTTTAAATTACTTAATTTGACCAGATTGACATTATATTCAAAATCAGAAAATCACAACAAATACATAGCATTATGTCCTAAATAGAAACAAAAATCTATAATTAACATGATTTAAACAATTTCAAACGAATTAAGGGAGTAGGGATTACAATACTAGTTAGAGACTTAGGAATTAGGGTTACCAGAATCGAAGGAAAGATGGTGGTCGATCGATCTGTTTGGGCGAGTGATCAGACTTGGATCGGAGAGAGGATACCGGAGATGGATGCGCAGAGCAGCAGAGAAGAGAAACTCCGCCGTGTCTGTTTAACGTGTTTTTACGTAGGGTAATAGGGTCCCCTCTCTCAACCCCTTCTCCTTATACACTCACTATTTGGGCCGATGGTTTTTCTGAATTTTACCTAAGTCCATAAATTGTTTCACTTATTGGGTTGTTTGTTTTCCATTTACAAAATTTTAATTGGTCGATTAAGAATGAGGGACTCTTGAATATATATATATATATATATATATATATATATATATATACATAAGTGTGGGTTCTATGGAGAACTATCAGGCCATGCGGAATACTCATCCCGCCTGCAGCGGTCTTGCCACCTGGAAGTGAACCCCGGCGGCTACACCGCCCCCCTTCTGCGGCCCCGCGAAAAATCATCCCCGCCCGGCCTCCCTTCCCCGCTCCACCCCGCTTCTCCCTTCTTCTTCCCCCTTCTTTTCCTTTTTTTTTGGTAGAGCACTTTTATTCCTTTTTTTTTTTGTAAACAAAACAAACACACACACACACACACATATATATATATATATATATATATATATATATATATATATATATATATATATATATATATATATATATATATGTTTTTACTTTTATAATTTTATAATTTTATTTTTTGTTTTTTTATCATAGTTTCATAAATGTTTGTATTTTTTTATTTTAGTTTCGTAATTGTTGTTTCGTTCGTACAGTTTCGTATTTTACTTTCGTAATCAGGAAACACACAATAACCTTCAATCAGATCTCGTGAAACATATTGCACTTGCCCAAATACCAAATTTAGACGACTAGTTTGTATTTTTTTATGTTCATTCGTAATTTTAGTTTTTATTTATTGTTATGTATTTTTTTATTTTAATTCGGTAATTTTTAATTTTTAGTTTATGTAATACTTTTTAAATATTTATGAAATTAATTATTTTAGTTCTAGTATTTGTTTTGTTAGTTAAAATTAATTTAATGTTAAAAAAATTAAGAAAGATGGAAAGTTTAAGAAAGGTGGGTATTTCCTAGTTAGAAAGGTGGGGAAAGGTGGAGAGAGAAAAGCTGATGTGGCGCTGACGTGTACAGAAAGGTGAGTTTGGGAAAGGTGGGTACTCCCACCACTCTCATGCATCAGAGAATCTCGAAGAACCATTTATAGCCTTTAGATTAGATGCATTTAGACATTGTTCGATTAGATGCATTGATGCACAATGATGCATGTAAAAAGTACAATGAGGGGTATTTTGGGTACATATATTTAATAATTATTAATTTTGGTAACCACCTAATAATAAGAGATTTATTTTCCAGTTCAAAAATATATAAATATAAAATAACATAAAGATTCATATTAGTGCATAAACACGAAAAAATGAAAAAAAGTTTCGTCTTCATTATCTCTGCTTTATCCTCGTGTTCATATTCAACCTATAAACTGCATCATTTTTGTGTTAATCTTTCTGCATCAACATTGTGTTCATCTTCAACCCAGAAACTACATCATCATTTTGGATCGTCTTCATATTCGTCTTCGTCTTAAGGTTTATCTTCATGTTCTTCATTTTTCTATGTCGTCTTCATGCTCTTCATCTTTCTCCATCATCTTCATGTTCATCTCCAACCCGAAAAGTGCATCATATTTCGTCATCATCTTGGTGTTCATCTTTCTATATCAACTCCGATGTCGAAATTTTCTTCACTTTTTCTAGGTTACGTGTTTCCATAGTCGTCTTATTTTATAGTGTTCCATATTCGTTGAAATAAACATTTATTCTTGATGTCATCTAAGTAAACCTATTCGTTGAGGTAACCGTCTGTTCTTGATATTGTTGGATTTTTCCATCGCCCTTGGGTATTTCTTTTGGTTTGACCAATTCGCTGGAGTAAATATTTGAGATATCGAATGATAATAATTATTCCAAATATGTGGCGTGAATATTGCATGTCATCATTTATTAGGAAGAGATTTATTTGAATGTTGCCATGTAATTTCAAAACTAACCCCGTGTGTCTAGCTTATCAAATACACGTGGCCTTCATAAATAACCAAAAGATTTCAGAATTATCATCATATAATTAGAAATTACTATTCCAAATATACCCTTAATAAAGTTTATGATGCATCGAGATATATTTATGATGCATAATGGTTCTTCGAAATTCTCCGATGCATAGTGGTTCTCCATTGACCCACCCATATATATATATATATATATATATATATATATATATATATATATATATATATATATATATATATATATATATATATATATATATACACTATTAAAATGAGTAATAAATTTGTTACGTGTCGACTCCTCATTCAATTCTTCATTTGTCAAAACTTTAATCTGTCATAAGTCATTACTAAATATGAATGTGAATTAATATCAAATCCAATTCAATCTATTTATAATATACTCTAACCAATCTAATATATAATTAACCAAATTCTAATAAACTCAATTTTTTTTAATAGTTATTTGATGTTGGTTTATAAATGCTTGTTATTAATTTTTTTTTAAATTTAACCCATGTACTACATGAGTATATAATCTAGTTTCAAAATCACATTAAAATTATTTGAGTGTTAAACAAACGATCATAAGCTTGAGAATTTAGTTTTTCTATATAAATAATTACAACTTAAAATGTATGTGTATAGTAAATAGTTAAAATTGTAACTATCGTTGAATAAACGATTTACATACATCAAATATGTGTATCTTTATTTACAATGTATTATCCGGCTTTCACAAGCTTATATTTTAGTTTTTCTACCAAAAAAACTATAATGTGTATATAATATGTATGTATGTATAGTAAATAGATAAAATTTTAACTATTCTTGAATAAATCTTGAACACACATCGAATACATGTATCCTTATATACAATATAATGTTAGGGCTTTACCGGTATTTTTTGCTAACGAACATAGACGCACCTATACCGCTATACAGCTATACTGACTATATGTTATATGTTGTTATGTTATATATTATTTGATTTTCATAAACTTCACATATACATGGCAATAAAATAATCATTGGCATAGTGAAAAACATTAGATCTACTCCTAGATATGAATTAGGAGTCACATCTGTTGCTCTAACTATTGATGTCAATATTGGTATTGGTGCTAAGCCGATTTCTTAATGAAACATCAATGTGATAATTCATGTTTGATTTATGTTGGCGTGTTCGTTTGTCAACTTAATAATATACTACCGATGTATTTGCTCAGTTGTGATCATTAGTGTGACATTCAAGTGTTTTACGAAGTCAGTTATAATATATTACCGATGGAATATTGACACACAAATAACTAACAAATCTGTTACAACTTATACAGCCAAGTAACTTAAAAAAAAAAAAGACTATGAGTTATAAATTATTTGATTTACATGTACTTTATGAAATGAGACATTATATCAACTTAGTTTTTCATTGAAATTCAACGCAAAGCTAGAATTAGCTATTTTACACACCATGTTACTATGTTGCCCAGTTTAACATGATAGCATATTTTCATCACTAGTCATCTGTTGTTATTAATGCTTGAGTTGTTTCAGCTATCATTTGAGATTGTATTACTATCTCGTTAGCAACATGGAGTGCCAAAAAACTATTATGCAAATCGTGCATCTAACATAACCATAACTTTAACCGCTTCGCAAAAACTACATGTGTACGATATGCTTAAGTTCAAACTTAATCAAAGCTCGAAGTTTTAGACCACTTTTCGTTACCTTGCAGCTTTGTGAATACTTTAACAACTGTGTATTTATTGTTGTAATATCAATAAATGATGATGTAATAGTTTGCTAGACACGACATATACTCATAAATTTACAGTTTGGTTTATTAATATTATTTCATGTTTTTATGTCTTAAGGGGTGTTTGATAACAAGTTACTTGAATCAGTAAGAAACACGGTCAGCTTTCCTGAAAAGCCAAGTAAGGAAAGTGTTCCCCGTTCAGTTCATCAATATTCCAGGTTTGCCCTCTTTACTTTTCCATATATTTTTCTCTTCAACCATAAAAGTCAATTTGTCTTTGTCTGTCGTGTCTTCATCTTGCTCCTCATGCTTCATTGACATTAAAATAAATACACTAAAATTAAGTTAATTTAAATATTCATTGACATTAAATATTCATTGACACTAAAATTAAATTAAGTTAATTTAAACATTCATTGACATTAAAATAAATACACTAAAATTATATGTAGTTGACTACCGATTGAAGTCTATAGAAAATCGTATAATTAATTATTAGAACACCGATTCGATTAATACATGTTAATGAACTATTTTAAGTTGAACCAACAATAATTATTGAATACTAAAGTATGTATTAAAATAATGGGATTGGGTAGCTAGAAGACCAATCTAGCTAATATCTAATTTAAGTTCGTTCTTATAGATCGAATCGATTCGTAGCGGATTCAGTCTGTCGTCGTGATTTTGCAGAGCTGCTATTAAGGTACGGATTCCGTACTTCTTTCAGCGTTGCTTTTGAGTTGTTCGTTGTGTGAATTGCATGCAAATACTTGACAGTCGAATTTTTATATCTCGTGTCAGTTTCCTTATCGAAAGCAAATATCGTTATTTTTTGAACGGATGAACCATATACATATATTTTCCTTCAATTATATATGTATATGTTATTTTTTGAAAGGTAGGTAACCTTAAGGAATTGAAGTTTGTGAGAGTCAAACTGGGACCTTCTTTGGAGAAACTCAAGACTCAACTACTAAGTCAACCTACAGGGTTCCTTCTGTCTTCTAACTCTCTAGTATCGGGAAAAAAGAAAAAAGACTCCTTGGAACCATGACCCTGTTGTCTCCCTCCATTTGTCTCCTCTAGTAGGTAACACGGCTTTCACATTGTTTCTATAATCAACCTCAAGCTTCTCCACAACGGACACAAATTTGGAAAATCATGAGTTCTAATCATCATGCAATCTCTAAAAAAAACATAAGTCAAACCAGAGTCAAATCTCCAGAAAAAAAAAAACTCAAAACTCAAAGGCGACATAAGATCTCATTAAACATTTCTTAAAAAGTTAGCAATCACACGTTTGCATAGAAATCTAAGAGCCGTTTACATAGAAATCGACACAACTATGACAATTGGAATCCTCGAATTTTCACATTGTGCATCCAAAATAAAAACCGCTCTCCAACATGATGTGAAATCTCCGGTAGCACCATTGTACTAACAACGACAAAAGTTTCCTCAATGCCAACATTGTTAGGCCCTTGTATGTCTCTTAAATGAATGAACCATACACATATTTCCTTTCGATTGCATTCCAACTTTGAGTATCAGGATAAAACAAGTCCTTGAAACCATGACATTGCTGCCTCCTTCCATTTGTCTCCTCGAGACGGTAATACCGTTTTCACATTGTTTCTGTGTTCAGCCTCAAGCTTCTCCACAACAACCACATTGGAAGATTTGGAAGAATTATCAAGGCCTAATCATCATGCAATCTCTTGCTGCCATAAGCCATAGCAAGTCCAAAGCAAAGTCAAATCTCCAAAAAAAAACTCCTTCATTTTTAATTTTTAAGCTATAGCAAACATACGTTAACTATACAAACATGACCGGCTCACAAACATTACGATCATTGACGTTTAGGTCATTGATGTGATTCAAAGCGCAACATAAACTAGTCATGATAATCTACACAAACCATTTTCAATTACATGCTATTTTATGGACATAACCTAAAATTATTAGGATTAATGCATATCATGCCTGTACTTCTTATAATTCTAGAACTAGTGGTTCTCTTTTAGTTTTGCCGGATCAAGAAAGATTTCCTATACATAAACTAAAAATTCATGCCTCTAAAACAGGAAACCAAAAGGTCACATCTTTAGTAGTGAAATAAGGAACTTTAAATTCAATTGATGGCTAACAACAAAAATTATCATTACCTAATAGATCCATTGATATGATTGAAAACTTCAACGATAATACTAACACCAATTGTATTGAAGCATAAACAACAAATCATATAATTTCAGTGCATTCAAATCCTAACCAAGCAAATATCTGATATAAGGTTATGTATACTTTGAAAAAAAAAACACAAAAAGCATCATATAGTATTTAACCATAAATTTCTAAATGATTTATATGTTATTAAATATACTTGAACAGGAGGACCTGCACTGTAAGCACATTTACACAAAAAAGGTTTCAATTAAATGACAAACACATGCAATCTGATTTATCCAGACATAAGAATGTGTTACATTTCACAATAACATATTAAACATGATTTTTACAAGCAAGGTACAATCACTAAGCAATTTATTCACTTCTAGTGCATGGAATATTGCTCACATTAACCCAATAGATTGTTTATACCAACTCTACTAACCTAACTTCTAAACTAAAACAGAATATTACAACCAACCCCCTTTGGATTTCACGTCACAGATGTATATAGGTTTCAAGAAGTTATATGCTTGTTGGAAGGACTAGTAAGAGTCACGATTCGCAGTCCGAGTCAATCCCAATACAAGTCTGAGTATCGAGTCGGTTCATTTTAGAAGAAGTTTGACTCCAGTCGTGACTCATACGAGTTTAACAACCATACAATTCCAAATGAACTCTGATCTTGGTCTTCATGGAAGGGTAATATCTCCTAATACTGTGATACTTTCTAATCCTTTTTAGGCCTTGCATCCATGAACCAACTTTTACCCTCGACTAATTGCGTCTTGCATCAATTAATGAAAATTACCCCTTGATCATTTATTCATGCATCAATGCATCGACTTTTACAAGTGTCAATTAGTTCGTACACATGTAAGCAGTTATGGGTAAAATTTTGATGCAAGTTAATCGATAACTTGTTAACCTAATTCTTCTTTGATTCTGGCATCAATGAATGAAATAGTGAATCCGCGTTCAAAGTAAGTTAATCAATTACTTTAATACTGTAAGTGATTCATTGATTACCTTAAGTTCTTGGCTTCATGCATCAATTATTTAAGTACTGTAATCCCTCTTCAATGCAATTTAAGCAATTACTTTAGTCAATCCCAAGCCTTGCATCAATGAATAAGTAAACTTATTATTTCTAAAATTTACCTTGTCATCCTCATCTTCAGATGAAATCATCCTGACCTACACAAATAATAATTTGTTTTAAGGTCAGATGATGAGGAGAAGGAAATGTGCTAGAGAGAACCAAACTGAAATAACAGTTAAGCAGGTTCGGCCACAGTTAGTTGCATCTGCCACCTGCAGTTTCAGAAGCAGAAGCAAATATAAAAAAACGATTCAAAAAATGGAAAAGAAGAAAAGTTTATGTTCTTCAGCCGATAAATTTTACCTCATTGCAAACCTTTGCTTGTGTGTCACCGAACTAACTGAAGAACTGTATCGTCAAAGATAAGGCATTCATGTTATTTGTATTCAAAAAAACAACCAGAAACTATGAAAATACACACATGGGACCCCTTAGCTTAGAAGTGTACGCCCACAACCATGCGTGTGACGACACTTTAGCTAAGAAGTGAACACCCAAAACTAACCACTGCTTTGTCACTGTGGATGGCTTCATTGTGTGGCCTTTGAAATCTATCTCCCATGTAATATCTAAGAAAAGACGTTTTTGATAACTTGATTTTCTTTCTGTTATTGAGAACCCATAAATTGTTTCTATAATTTTCTCCATGCGAGGCTTCAAATCAATTCTTCACAAACTCGGCGTCGGCAAAATAGAACACTGATTTCCAACCAAATGCACCTTAAGTGAGTTTAGATATAACATACAAGACAAAAAGAAGCGGTGGTTGTATGAAAGAGTTTGATCATGCCTTGTGTGAATCCAGAGTGACACATGGAATGGAAGATGTCGTCATTATGAATTCCAGGGATGCACAGGGTGTGTCCGTTCCAGCTACTTGTGCAACAGCACATTATTTCTAATGCACAATCAACTACAGTCCCAAAAGTCAAAAATCCAAAATTTCAACTTTCACATAAAATTATGATCAAATATTTTTCACCATAAACGGATATCACCTCGTAGGCATTATTATCATCACAACAAATTAAAAAAGATAAATATGAGCAAACACCACATTATACATGTCCAAAATTATCAGTTATCAGCACAAATTATGATTTAATGGGAAAAGTTACGCCAGCATTTAATTTCCATTTCAATTGAAGATAAATGAAATATTCCCAAAACTAAAAGTTATGCCCCTTGGTTTACCTTCATTCGTAGATCAAGCATATGAACTAATCAGCTTTAAAATTAAAGATCTAAATCACATTGACTAGAACAAAATCTAGTACTTCCAAGTAGGTCAACCGAAGGGATTGTAATTCCCAAGCAACAGTAATAACGTCTATAATTGGATAGCAGGCAGCATAATCAAGTCATTTAAGTGCATCCAAAATTCCAAATCATATAACATAGTCATCGACTTTGTTTGATGAGGCAAAACTTAATCCAACAAAACTTTGTAAAGATCGAACCAAATCGACAAAAATATCCAAAATCAGAAAATCACAACAAATACATAGCATTATGTCCTAAATAGAAACACAAATCTGTAAGTAACAGGATTTAAACAATTTCAAACGAATTTAGGGAGTAGGGATTACAATACTAGTAGTTAGAGGCTTAGGAATTAGGGTTACCAGAATCGAAGGAAAGATGGTAGTCGATCGATCTGTTTGGGCGAGTGATCAGACGTGGATCAAAGAGTGGATACTGGAGATGGATGCGCAGCGCAGAAGAGAAGAGAAACTCCGCTGTGTCTGTGTAATGTGTTTTTCGTACGTAGGTTAACACGGTCCCCTATCTCAACCCCTTATTCTTATACACTATAGTGTCTGTGTATACACTATATGGGCCGATGGTTTTTCTTAATTTTACCAAGTCCATAAATTGTTTCACTTATTGGGGTTTTTTTTCATTCTCAAATATTTAATTTGCTGCAATGAACTCGGTACGGTTACACTTATTTGTGTCGTGATTTGATATTGCTTGAGTTTTCATATTCGAACGTATAACTACAGGGGACCCAGATGACATTTCTAAAGTTCATGGGAGGGAGGAGATAAATGGTTTGGAGGATATCAAGAATGATGAAAATTTGCAGCTTCTTAACTTGACGTAAGCGTGTATACACAAAAATTTCCCTTCGATGGTATTCCAACTCTGAGTATCGAGAAAAAAAAACTCCTTGGAACCATGACATTACTGCCTTCCTCCATTTGTCTCTTCTAGACGGTAATACCGCTTTCACATTGTTTCTTTGATCAGCCCTAAAGCTTCTCCACAACAGCCACATAGATTTGGAAGAATCGTCAGTCCTAATCATCATGCAATCTTTGACTGCCATCACAAGTCCAAATTAGAGTCAAATATCCAAGAAAACTCATCATTTTTAATTTTTAACGTGCAGCAAACATACATATAAACACAATCTGCTCACAGACATTACAATCATTGATGTGATTCAAAGGCAACACGATCTAATCATGATGATCTAGACAAATCTTTTTAAACTAATTACTCAATATTTCATTGGATATAACCTAAAATTAATTGGAATAATGCAAATCATGCCTATATTTCTCAACAATTTAGTCTAGTGATTCTCGTCTAGCTTTGTCAGAGCAAGAAAGTTTTCCAAAGAAAAGCACACATACACAATGTATATATGGAGCAGAAAGATGTCACCTTCAACTTAAATACTCGACTGATGGAAAAATCAAAACATCTCCTTCAATCACCGTGGATGGCTTCATTGTGTGGCCTTTGGAATTTTTCCCCCATGTAATATCTAAAAAGATATATTTTCTAAATTTTGATTTTCTTTCTGTTATTGAGAACCCATAAATTGTTTCTACAATTTTCTCCATGCGAGACTCCAAAGCAAGATACAACACTGATTTTCAACCAAAGGTACCATAAGTGAGTTAATCAACTATAAAATCTATAGATTAATATAAACACAATGGCTAGAATGAAATTATTACTTCCAAGAAGATCAAATGAAGTGGTTGAAAATTTCAAGCACTAGTAAAAATGTCAATTGGATCGCAACATAAACAACAAATCCAAGTAATTTAAGTGCATTTAAAACATAATCAAGCTAACATATGAATTAATCAGCTTTAAAATCAAAGATATAAGCACATTGGCTAAAACAAAAACTAGTACTTCCAAGTAGGTCTAGCGAAGGGATTGTAATTTCCAAGCAACACTAGGCAGCATAATCTAGTCATTTAAGTGCATCCAAATCATATAACATAGGCATCGACTTTGTTTTGATGATGCAAAACTTAATCGAACAAAACTTTGTAAAGATCGAAAATTTTAAATTACTTAATTTGACCAGATTGACATTATATTCAAAATCAGAAAATCACAACAAATACATAGCATTATGTCCTAAATAGAAACAAAAATCTATAATTAACATGATTTAAACAATTTCAAACGAATTTAGGGAGTAGGGATTACAATACTAGTTAGAGACTTAGGAATTAGGGTTACCAGAATCGAAGGAAAGATGGTGGTCAATTTGGGCGAGTGATCAGACTTGGATCGGAGAGAGGATACCGGAGATGGATGCGCAGAGCAGCAGAGAAGAGAAACTCCGCCGTGTCTGTGTAACGTGTTTTTCGTACGTAGGGTAATAGGGTCCCCTCTCTCAACCCCTTCTCCTTATACACTCACTATTTGGGCCGATGGTTTTTCTGAATTTTACCTAAGTCCATAAATTGTTTCACTTACTGGGTTGTTTGTTTTCCATTTACAAAATTTTAATTGGTCGATTAAGAATGAGGGACTCTTGAATTTATATATATATATATACTAGTTTATTACCCGCGTATTACGCGGATATTTTTAATATATATAAATATAATAAATAAAAAGATAAATGATATAAATATTATTTTTTAAACAAAAGTATATAAGATGATATTATTATTTATTATAACATATTAATTTTGTATATTTTAAATATATATGAAGAGTAATTATTTTCTTATATGTTTTTTAAACTTTTATTAAATTATCTTATAATTAATAAGTTAGTAGATTATTAGATTTTGTTTGATTTGATTTGATTTGAATTTAAAAGTAGATTATATTAGATTTGTATATATTTAATTAATAAGTTAGTAGAGTATTAGATTTTTTTTGATTTTATTTGAATTTGAATTTAAAAGTGGATTATATTAGATTTGGATAGATTTGATTTAAATTTATTTATTATTTTTAATTTTTAAAATCTATAAATGCCACGTGTCGATTCATGGTGACGACACGTGGCTTCACCAGAAATGAGTATAGTTACTCTTTTAATAGTATAGATAGATATATATATATATATATATATATATATATATATATATATATATATATATATATATATATATATATATATATATATATATATATGTTTTTACTTTTATAATTTTATAATTTTATTTTTTGTTTTTTTATCATAGTTTCATAAATGTTTGTATTTTTTTATTTTAGTTTCGTAATTGTTGTTTCGTTCGTACAGTTTCGTATTTTACTTTCGTAATCAGGAAACACACAATAACCTTCAATCAGATCTCGTGAAACATATTGCACTTGCCCAAATACCAAATTTAGACGACTAGTTTGTATTTTTTTATGTTCATTCGTAATTTTAGTTTTTATTTATTGTTATGTATTTTTTTATTTTAATTCGGTAATTTTTAATTTTTAGTTTATGTAATACTTTTTAAATATTTATGAAATTAATTATTTTAGTTCTAGTATTTGTTTTGTTAGTTAAAATTAATTTAATGTTAAAAAAATTAAGAAAGATGGAAAGTTTAAGAAAGGTGGGTATTTCCTAGTTAGAAAGGTGGGGAAAGGTGGAGAGAGAAAAGCTGATGTGGCGCTGACGTGTACAGAAAGGTGAGTTTGGGAAAGGTGGGTACTCCCACCACTCTCATGCATCAGAGAATCTCGAAGAACCATTTATAGCCTTTAGATTAGATGCATTTAGACATTGTTCGATTAGATGCATTGATGCACAATGATGCATGTAAAAAGTACAATGAGGGGTATTTTGGGTACATATATTTAATAATTATTAATTTTGGTAACCACCTAATAATAAGAGATTTATTTTCCAGTTCAAAAATATATAAATATAAAATAACATAAAGATTCATATTAGTGCATAAACACGAAAAAATGAAAAAAAGTTTCGTCTTCATTATCTCTGCTTTATCCTCGTGTTCATATTCAACCTATAAACTGCATCATTTTTGTGTTAATCTTTCTGCATCAACATTGTGTTCATCTTCAACCCAGAAACTACATCATCATTTTGGATCGTCTTCATATTCGTCTTCGTCTTAAGGTTTATCTTCATGTTCTTCATTTTTCTATGTCGTCTTCATGCTCTTCATCTTTCTCCATCATCTTCATGTTCATCTCCAACCCGAAAAGTGCATCATATTTCGTCATCATCTTGGTGTTCATCTTTCTATATCAACTCCGATGTCGAAATTTTCTTCACTTTTTCTAGGTTACGTGTTTCCATAGTCGTCTTATTTTATAGTGTTCCATATTCGTTGAAATAAACATTTATTCTTGATGTCATCTAAGTAAACCTATTCGTTGAGGTAACCGTCTGTTCTTGATATTGTTGGATTTTTCCATCGCCCTTGGGTATTTCTTTTGGTTTGACCAATTCGCTGGAGTAAATATTTGAGATATCGAATGATAATAATTATTCCAAATATGTGGCGTGAATATTGCATGTCATCATTTATTAGGAAGAGATTTATTTGAATGTTGCCATGTAATTTCAAAACTAACCCCGTGTGTCTAGCTTATCAAATACACGTGGCCTTCATAAATAACCAAAAGATTTCAGAATTATCATCATATAATTAGAAATTACTATTCCAAATATACCCTTAATAAAGTTTATGATGCATCGAGATATATTTATGATGCATAATGGTTCTTCGAAATTCTCCGATGCATAGTGGTTCTCCATTGACCCACCCATATATATATATATATATATATATATATATATATATATATATATATATATATATATATATATATATATATATATATATATATATACACTATTAAAATGAGTAATAAATTTGTTACGTGTCGACTCCTCATTCAATTCTTCATTTGTCAAAACTTTAATCTGTCATAAGTCATTACTAAATATGAATGTGAATTAATATCAAATCCAATTCAATCTATTTATAATATACTCTAACCAATCTAATATATAATTAACCAAATTCTAATAAACTCAATTTTTTTTAATAGTTATTTGATGTTGGTTTATAAATGCTTGTTATTAATTTTTTTTTAAATTTAACCCATGTACTACATGAGTATATAATCTAGTTTCAAAATCACATTAAAATTATTTGAGTGTTAAACAAACGATCATAAGCTTGAGAATTTAGTTTTTCTATATAAATAATTACAACTTAAAATGTATGTGTATAGTAAATAGTTAAAATTGTAACTATCGTTGAATAAACGATTTACATACATCAAATATGTGTATCTTTATTTACAATGTATTATCCGGCTTTCACAAGCTTATATTTTAGTTTTTCTACCAAAAAAACTATAATGTGTATATAATATGTATGTATGTATAGTAAATAGATAAAATTTTAACTATTCTTGAATAAATCTTGAACACACATCGAATACATGTATCCTTATATACAATATAATGTTAGGGCTTTACCGGTATTTTTTGCTAACGAACATAGACGCACCTATACCGCTATACAGCTATACTGACTATATGTTATATGTTGTTATGTTATATATTATTTGATTTTCATAAACTTCACATATACATGGCAATAAAATAATCATTGGCATAGTGAAAAACATTAGATCTACTCCTAGATATGAATTAGGAGTCACATCTGTTGCTCTAACTATTGATGTCAATATTGGTATTGGTGCTAAGCCGATTTCTTAATGAAACATCAATGTGATAATTCATGTTTGATTTATGTTGGCGTGTTCGTTTGTCAACTTAATAATATACTACCGATGTATTTGCTCAGTTGTGATCATTAGTGTGACATTCAAGTGTTTTACGAAGTCAGTTATAATATATTACCGATGGAATATTGACACACAAATAACTAACAAATCTGTTACAACTTATACAGCCAAGTAACTTAAAAAAAAAAAAGACTATGAGTTATAAATTATTTGATTTACATGTACTTTATGAAATGAGACATTATATCAACTTAGTTTTTCATTGAAATTCAACGCAAAGCTAGAATTAGCTATTTTACACACCATGTTACTATGTTGCCCAGTTTAACATGATAGCATATTTTCATCACTAGTCATCTGTTGTTATTAATGCTTGAGTTGTTTCAGCTATCATTTGAGATTGTATTACTATCTCGTTAGCAACATGGAGTGCCAAAAAACTATTATGCAAATCGTGCATCTAACATAACCATAACTTTAACCGCTTCGCAAAAACTACATGTGTACGATATGCTTAAGTTCAAACTTAATCAAAGCTCGAAGTTTTAGACCACTTTTCGTTACCTTGCAGCTTTGTGAATACTTTAACAACTGTGTATTTATTGTTGTAATATCAATAAATGATGATGTAATAGTTTGCTAGACACGACATATACTCATAAATTTACAGTTTGGTTTATTAATATTATTTCATGTTTTTATGTCTTAAGGGGTGTTTGATAACAAGTTACTTGAATCAGTAAGAAACACGGTCAGCTTTCCTGAAAAGCCAAGTAAGGAAAGTGTTCCCCGTTCAGTTCATCAATATTCCAGGTTTGCCCTCTTTACTTTTCCATATATTTTTCTCTTCAACCATAAAAGTCAATTTGTCTTTGTCTGTCGTGTCTTCATCTTGCTCCTCATGCTTCATTGACATTAAAATAAATACACTAAAATTAAGTTAATTTAAATATTCATTGACATTAAATATTCATTGACACTAAAATTAAATTAAGTTAATTTAAACATTCATTGACATTAAAATAAATACACTAAAATTATATGTAGTTGACTACCGATTGAAGTCTATAGAAAATCGTATAATTAATTATTAGAACACCGATTCGATTAATACATGTTAATGAACTATTTTAAGTTGAACCAACAATAATTATTGAATACTAAAGTATGTATTAAAATAATGGGATTGGGTAGCTAGAAGACCAATCTAGCTAATATCTAATTTAAGTTCGTTCTTATAGATCGAATCGATTCGTAGCGGATTCAGTCTGTCGTCGTGATTTTGCAGAGCTGCTATTAAGGTACGGATTCCGTACTTCTTTCAGCGTTGCTTTTGAGTTGTTCGTTGTGTGAATTGCATGCAAATACTTGACAGTCGAATTTTTATATCTCGTGTCAGTTTCCTTATCGAAAGCAAATATCGTTATTTTTTGAACGGATGAACCATATACATATATTTTCCTTCAATTATATATGTATATGTTATTTTTTGAAAGGTAGGTAACCTTAAGGAATTGAAGTTTGTGAGAGTCAAACTGGGACCTTCTTTGGAGAAACTCAAGACTCAACTACTAAGTCAACCTACAGGGTTCCTTCTGTCTTCTAACTCTCTAGTATCGGGAAAAAAGAAAAAAGACTCCTTGGAACCATGACCCTGTTGTCTCCCTCCATTTGTCTCCTCTAGTAGGTAACACGGCTTTCACATTGTTTCTATAATCAACCTCAAGCTTCTCCACAACGGACACAAATTTGGAAAATCATGAGTTCTAATCATCATGCAATCTCTAAAAAAAACATAAGTCAAACCAGAGTCAAATCTCCAGAAAAAAAAAAACTCAAAACTCAAAGGCGACATAAGATCTCATTAAACATTTCTTAAAAAGTTAGCAATCACACGTTTGCATAGAAATCTAAGAGCCGTTTACATAGAAATCGACACAACTATGACAATTGGAATCCTCGAATTTTCACATTGTGCATCCAAAATAAAAACCGCTCTCCAACATGATGTGAAATCTCCGGTAGCACCATTGTACTAACAACGACAAAAGTTTCCTCAATGCCAACATTGTTAGGCCCTTGTATGTCTCTTAAATGAATGAACCATACACATATTTCCTTTCGATTGCATTCCAACTTTGAGTATCAGGATAAAACAAGTCCTTGAAACCATGACATTGCTGCCTCCTTCCATTTGTCTCCTCGAGACGGTAATACCGTTTTCACATTGTTTCTGTGTTCAGCCTCAAGCTTCTCCACAACAACCACATTGGAAGATTTGGAAGAATTATCAAGGCCTAATCATCATGCAATCTCTTGCTGCCATAAGCCATAGCAAGTCCAAAGCAAAGTCAAATCTCCAAAAAAAAACTCCTTCATTTTTAATTTTTAAGCTATAGCAAACATACGTTAACTATACAAACATGACCGGCTCACAAACATTACGATCATTGACGTTTAGGTCATTGATGTGATTCAAAGCGCAACATAAACTAGTCATGATAATCTACACAAACCATTTTCAATTACATGCTATTTTATGGACATAACCTAAAATTATTAGGATTAATGCATATCATGCCTGTACTTCTTATAATTCTAGAACTAGTGGTTCTCTTTTAGTTTTGCCGGATCAAGAAAGATTTCCTATACATAAACTAAAAATTCATGCCTCTAAAACAGGAAACCAAAAGGTCACATCTTTAGTAGTGAAATAAGGAACTTTAAATTCAATTGATGGCTAACAACAAAAATTATCATTACCTAATAGATCCATTGATATGATTGAAAACTTCAACGATAATACTAACACCAATTGTATTGAAGCATAAACAACAAATCATATAATTTCAGTGCATTCAAATCCTAACCAAGCAAATATCTGATATAAGGTTATGTATACTTTGAAAAAAAAAACACAAAAAGCATCATATAGTATTTAACCATAAATTTCTAAATGATTTATATGTTATTAAATATACTTGAACAGGAGGACCTGCACTGTAAGCACATTTACACAAAAAAGGTTTCAATTAAATGACAAACACATGCAATCTGATTTATCCAGACATAAGAATGTGTTACATTTCACAATAACATATTAAACATGATTTTTACAAGCAAGGTACAATCACTAAGCAATTTATTCACTTCTAGTGCATGGAATATTGCTCACATTAACCCAATAGATTGTTTATACCAACTCTACTAACCTAACTTCTAAACTAAAACAGAATATTACAACCAACCCCCTTTGGATTTCACGTCACAGATGTATATAGGTTTCAAGAAGTTATATGCTTGTTGGAAGGACTAGTAAGAGTCACGATTCGCAGTCCGAGTCAATCCCAATACAAGTCTGAGTATCGAGTCGGTTCATTTTAGAAGAAGTTTGACTCCAGTCGTGACTCATACGAGTTTAACAACCATACAATTCCAAATGAACTCTGATCTTGGTCTTCATGGAAGGGTAATATCTCCTAATACTGTGATACTTTCTAATCCTTTTTAGGCCTTGCATCCATGAACCAACTTTTACCCTCGACTAATTGCGTCTTGCATCAATTAATGAAAATTACCCCTTGATCATTTATTCATGCATCAATGCATCGACTTTTACAAGTGTCAATTAGTTCGTACACATGTAAGCAGTTATGGGTAAAATTTTGATGCAAGTTAATCGATAACTTGTTAACCTAATTCTTCTTTGATTCTGGCATCAATGAATGAAATAGTGAATCCGCGTTCAAAGTAAGTTAATCAATTACTTTAATACTGTAAGTGATTCATTGATTACCTTAAGTTCTTGGCTTCATGCATCAATTATTTAAGTACTGTAATCCCTCTTCAATGCAATTTAAGCAATTACTTTAGTCAATCCCAAGCCTTGCATCAATGAATAAGTAAACTTATTATTTCTAAAATTTACCTTGTCATCCTCATCTTCAGATGAAATCATCCTGACCTACACAAATAATAATTTGTTTTAAGGTCAGATGATGAGGAGAAGGAAATGTGCTAGAGAGAACCAAACTGAAATAACAGTTAAGCAGGTTCGGCCACAGTTAGTTGCATCTGCCACCTGCAGTTTCAGAAGCAGAAGCAAATATAAAAAAACGATTCAAAAAATGGAAAAGAAGAAAAGTTTATGTTCTTCAGCCGATAAATTTTACCTCATTGCAAACCTTTGCTTGTGTGTCACCGAACTAACTGAAGAACTGTATCGTCAAAGATAAGGCATTCATGTTATTTGTATTCAAAAAAACAACCAGAAACTATGAAAATACACACATGGGACCCCTTAGCTTAGAAGTGTACGCCCACAACCATGCGTGTGACGACACTTTAGCTAAGAAGTGAACACCCAAAACTAACCACTGCTTTGTCACTGTGGATGGCTTCATTGTGTGGCCTTTGAAATCTATCTCCCATGTAATATCTAAGAAAAGACGTTTTTGATAACTTGATTTTCTTTCTGTTATTGAGAACCCATAAATTGTTTCTATAATTTTCTCCATGCGAGGCTTCAAATCAATTCTTCACAAACTCGGCGTCGGCAAAATAGAACACTGATTTCCAACCAAATGCA
This sequence comes from Centrapalus pauciflorus, assembly GCA_020465985.1. Taxonomy (NCBI): domain Eukaryota; kingdom Viridiplantae; phylum Streptophyta; class Magnoliopsida; order Asterales; family Asteraceae; genus Centrapalus; species Centrapalus pauciflorus. The sequence goes on from JAANYP010003828.1 coordinate 38,035, forward strand.
CCTTAAGTGAGTTTAGATATAACATACAAGACAAAAAGAAGCGGTGGTTGTATGAAAGAGTTTGATCATGCCTTGTGTGAATCCAGAGTGACACATGGAATGGAAGATGTCGTCATTATGAATTCCAGGGATGCACAGGGTGTGTCCGTTCCAGCTACTTGTGCAACAGCACATTATTTCTAATGCACAATCAACTACAGTCCCAAAAGTCAAAAATCCAAAATTTCAACTTTCACATAAAATTATGATCAAATATTTTTCACCATAAACGGATATCACCTCGTAGGCATTATTATCATCACAACAAATTAAAAAAGATAAATATGAGCAAACACCACATTATACATGTCCAAAATTATCAGTTATCAGCACAAATTATGATTTAATGGGAAAAGTTACGCCAGCATTTAATTTCCATTTCAATTGAAGATAAATGAAATATTCCCAAAACTAAAAGTTATGCCCCTTGGTTTACCTTCATTCGTAGATCAAGCATATGAACTAATCAGCTTTAAAATTAAAGATCTAAATCACATTGACTAGAACAAAATCTAGTACTTCCAAGTAGGTCAACCGAAGGGATTGTAATTCCCAAGCAACAGTAATAACGTCTATAATTGGATAGCAGGCAGCATAATCAAGTCATTTAAGTGCATCCAAAATTCCAAATCATATAACATAGTCATCGACTTTGTTTGATGAGGCAAAACTTAATCCAACAAAACTTTGTAAAGATCGAACCAAATCGACAAAAATATCCAAAATCAGAAAATCACAACAAATACATAGCATTATGTCCTAAATAGAAACACAAATCTGTAAGTAACAGGATTTAAACAATTTCAAACGAATTTAGGGAGTAGGGATTACAATACTAGTAGTTAGAGGCTTAGGAATTAGGGTTACCAGAATCGAAGGAAAGATGGTAGTCGATCGATCTGTTTGGGCGAGTGATCAGACGTGGATCAAAGAGTGGATACTGGAGATGGATGCGCAGCGCAGAAGAGAAGAGAAACTCCGCTGTGTCTGTGTAATGTGTTTTTCGTACGTAGGTTAACACGGTCCCCTATCTCAACCCCTTATTCTTATACACTATAGTGTCTGTGTATACACTATATGGGCCGATGGTTTTTCTTAATTTTACCAAGTCCATAAATTGTTTCACTTATTGGGGTTTTTTTTCATTCTCAAATATTTAATTTGCTGCAATGAACTCGGTACGGTTACACTTATTTGTGTCGTGATTTGATATTGCTTGAGTTTTCATATTCGAACGTATAACTACAGGGGACCCAGATGACATTTCTAAAGTTCATGGGAGGGAGGAGATAAATGGTTTGGAGGATATCAAGAATGATGAAAATTTGCAGCTTCTTAACTTGACGTAAGCGTGTATACACAAAAATTTCCCTTCGATGGTATTCCAACTCTGAGTATCGAGAAAAAAAAACTCCTTGGAACCATGACATTACTGCCTTCCTCCATTTGTCTCTTCTAGACGGTAATACCGCTTTCACATTGTTTCTTTGATCAGCCCTAAAGCTTCTCCACAACAGCCACATAGATTTGGAAGAATCGTCAGTCCTAATCATCATGCAATCTTTGACTGCCATCACAAGTCCAAATTAGAGTCAAATATCCAAGAAAACTCATCATTTTTAATTTTTAACGTGCAGCAAACATACATATAAACACAATCTGCTCACAGACATTACAATCATTGATGTGATTCAAAGGCAACACGATCTAATCATGATGATCTAGACAAATCTTTTTAAACTAATTACTCAATATTTCATTGGATATAACCTAAAATTAATTGGAATAATGCAAATCATGCCTATATTTCTCAACAATTTAGTCTAGTGATTCTCGTCTAGCTTTGTCAGAGCAAGAAAGTTTTCCAAAGAAAAGCACACATACACAATGTATATATGGAGCAGAAAGATGTCACCTTCAACTTAAATACTCGACTGATGGAAAAATCAAAACATCTCCTTCAATCACCGTGGATGGCTTCATTGTGTGGCCTTTGGAATTTTTCCCCCATGTAATATCTAAAAAGATATATTTTCTAAATTTTGATTTTCTTTCTGTTATTGAGAACCCATAAATTGTTTCTACAATTTTCTCCATGCGAGACTCCAAAGCAAGATACAACACTGATTTTCAACCAAAGGTACCATAAGTGAGTTAATCAACTATAAAATCTATAGATTAATATAAACACAATGGCTAGAATGAAATTATTACTTCCAAGAAGATCAAATGAAGTGGTTGAAAATTTCAAGCACTAGTAAAAATGTCAATTGGATCGCAACATAAACAACAAATCCAAGTAATTTAAGTGCATTTAAAACATAATCAAGCTAACATATGAATTAATCAGCTTTAAAATCAAAGATATAAGCACATTGGCTAAAACAAAAACTAGTACTTCCAAGTAGGTCTAGCGAAGGGATTGTAATTTCCAAGCAACACTAGGCAGCATAATCTAGTCATTTAAGTGCATCCAAATCATATAACATAGGCATCGACTTTGTTTTGATGATGCAAAACTTAATCGAACAAAACTTTGTAAAGATCGAAAATTTTAAATTACTTAATTTGACCAGATTGACATTATATTCAAAATCAGAAAATCACAACAAATACATAGCATTATGTCCTAAATAGAAACAAAAATCTATAATTAACATGATTTAAACAATTTCAAACGAATTTAGGGAGTAGGGATTACAATACTAGTTAGAGACTTAGGAATTAGGGTTACCAGAATCGAAGGAAAGATGGTGGTCAATTTGGGCGAGTGATCAGACTTGGATCGGAGAGAGGATACCGGAGATGGATGCGCAGAGCAGCAGAGAAGAGAAACTCCGCCGTGTCTGTGTAACGTGTTTTTCGTACGTAGGGTAATAGGGTCCCCTCTCTCAACCCCTTCTCCTTATACACTCACTATTTGGGCCGATGGTTTTTCTGAATTTTACCTAAGTCCATAAATTGTTTCACTTACTGGGTTGTTTGTTTTCCATTTACAAAATTTTAATTGGTCGATTAAGAATGAGGGACTCTTGAATTTATATATATATATATACTAGTTTATTACCCGCGTATTACGCGGATATTTTTAATATATATAAATATAATAAATAAAAAGATAAATGATATAAATATTATTTTTTAAACAAAAGTATATAAGATGATATTATTATTTATTATAACATATTAATTTTGTATATTTTAAATATATATGAAGAGTAATTATTTTCTTATATGTTTTTTAAACTTTTATTAAATTATCTTATAATTAATAAGTTAGTAGATTATTAGATTTTGTTTGATTTGATTTGATTTGAATTTAAAAGTAGATTATATTAGATTTGTATATATTTAATTAATAAGTTAGTAGAGTATTAGATTTTTTTTGATTTTATTTGAATTTGAATTTAAAAGTGGATTATATTAGATTTGGATAGATTTGATTTAAATTTATTTATTATTTTTAATTTTTAAAATCTATAAATGCCACGTGTCGATTCATGGTGACGACACGTGGCTTCACCAGAAATGAGTATAGTTACTCTTTTAATAGTATAGATAGATATATATATATATATATATATATATATATATATATATATATATATATATATATATATATATATATATATATATATATATATATATATATATATATAGGGGTGAGTTTAATGGAGAACTACCATGCATCGGAGAATCTCGAAGAACCATTTATAGCCTTTAGATTAGATGCATTTAGACATTGTTCGATTAGATGCATTGATGCACAATGATGCATGTAAAAAGTACAATGAGGGGTATTTTGGGTACATATATTTAATAATTATTAATTTTGGTAACCACCTAATAATAAGAGATTTATTTTCCAGTTCAAAAATATATAAATATAAAATAACATAAAGATTCATATTAGTGCATAAACACGAAAAAATGAAAAAAAGTTTCGTCTTCATTATCTCTGCTTTATCCTCGTGTTCATATTCAACCTATAAACTGCATCATTTTTGTGTTAATCTTTCTGCATCAACATTGTGTTCATCTTCAACCCAGAAACTACATCATCATTTTGGATCGTCTTCATATTCGTCTTCGTCTTAAGGTTTATCTTCATGTTCTTCATTTTTCTATGTCGTCTTCATGCTCTTCATCTTTCTCCATCATCTTCATGTTCATCTCCAACCCGAAAAGTGCATCATATTTCGTCATCATCTTGGTGTTCATCTTTCTATATCAACTCCGATGTCGAAATTTTCTTCACTTTTTCTAGGTTACGTGTTTCCATAGTCGTCTTATTTTATAGTGTTCCATATTCGTTGAAATAAACATTTATTCTTGATGTCATCTAAGTAAACCTATTCGTTGAGGTAACCGTCTGTTCTTGATATTGTTGGATTTTTCCATCGCCCTTGGGTATTTCTTTTGGTTTGACCAATTCGCTGGAGTAAATATTTGAGATATCGAATGATAATAATTATGCCAAATATGTGGCGTGAATATTGCATGTCATCATTTATTAGGAAGAGATTTATTTGAATGTTGCCATGTAATTTCAAAACTAACCCCGTGTGTCTAGCTTATCAAATACACGTGGCCTTCATAAATAACCAAAAGATTCCAAAAATTATCATCATATAATTAGAAATTCCTATTCCAAATATACCCTTAATAAAGTTTATGATGCATCGGGATATATTTATGATGCATAATGGTTCTTCGAGATTCTCGATGCATAGTGGTTCTCCATTGAACTCACCCCTATATATATATATATATATATATATATATATATATATATATATATATATATATATATATATATATATATATATATATATATATATATATATATATATATATATATATACTATTAAAATGAGTAATAAATTTGTTACGTGTCGACTCCTCATTCAATTCTTCATTTGTCAAAACTTTAATCTGTCACAAGTCATTGTCACAAGTCATTACTAAATATGAATGTGAATTAATATCAAATCCAATTCAATCTATTTATAATATAATCTAACTAATCTAATATAATTAACTAAATTCTAATAAACTCAATTTTTTTTAATTATTTGATGTTGGTTTATAAATGCTTGTTATTAATTTTTTTTTTAAATTTAACTCATGTACTACATGAGTATATAATCTGGTTTCAAAATCATATTAAAGTTATTTGATTGTTAAACAATCGATCATAAGCTTGAGAATTTAGTTTTTCTATATAAATAATTACAACTTAAATGTATGTGTATAGTAAATAGTTAAAATTGTAACTATCGTTGAATAAACGATTTACATACATCAAATATTTATATCTTTATTTACAATGTATTATCCGGCTTTCACAAGCTTATATTTTAGTTTTTCTACCAAAAAAACTATAATGTGTATATAATATGTATGTATGTATAGTAAATAGATAAAATTTTAACTATTCTTGAATAAATATTGTACATACATCGAATACATGTATCCTTATATACAATATAATGTTAGGGCTTTACCGGTATTTTTTGCTAACGAACATAGACGCACCTATACCGCTATACAGCTATACGGACTATATGTTATATGTTGTTATGTTATATATTATTATTTGATTTTCATAAACTTCACATATACATGGCAAACAAATAATCATTGGCATAGTGAAAAACATTAGATCTACTCCTAGATATGAATTAGGAGCCACATCTGTTGCTCTAACTATTGATGTCAATATTGGTATTGGTGCCAAGCCGATTTCTTAATGAATTATCAATGTGATAATTCATGTTTGGTTTAAGTTGGCGTGTTCGTTTGTCAACTTAATAATATACTACCGATGTATTTGCTCAGTTGTGATCATTAGTGTGACATTCAAGTGTTTTACGAAGTCAGTTATAATATATTACCGATGGAATATTGACACACAAATAACTAACAAATCTGTTACAACTTATACAACCAACTAACTTTTTAAAAAAAAGACTATGAGTTATAAATTATTTGATTTACATGTACTTTATGAAATGAGACATTATATCAACTTAGCTTTTCATTGAAATTCAACGCAAAGCTAGAATTAGCTATTTTACACACCATGTTACTATGTTGCCCAGTTTAACATGATAGCATATTTTCATCACTAGTCATCTGTTGTTATTAATGCTTGAGTTTTTTCAGCTATCATTTGAGATTGTATTACTATCTCTTTAGCAACGTGGAGTGCCAAAAAACTATTATGCAAATCGTGCATCTAACATAACCATAACTTTAAACCGCTTCGCAAAAACTACATGTGTACGATATGCTTAAGTTCAAACTTAATCAAAGCTCGAAGTTTTAGACCACTTTTCGTTACCTTGCAGCTTTGTGAATACTTTAACAACTGTGTATTTATTGTTGTAATATCAATAAAAGATGATGTAATAGTTTGCTAGACACGACATATACTCATAAATTTACAGTTTGGTTTATTAATATTATTTCATGTTTTTATGTCTTAAAGGGTGTTTGATAACAAGTTATTGGGCTTAATATAGAAAAATCAGCCTGTCCACTAAAATTAAGTCTTGTTTGTGTATGACTTACTTGAATCAGTAAGAAACAGTGTCAGCTTTCCTGATAAGCCAAGTAAGGGAAGTGTTCCCCATTCAGTTCATCAATATTCCAGGTTTGCCCTCTTTACTTTTCCATATATTTTTCTCTTCAACCATAAAAGTCAATTTGTCTTTGTCTCTCGTGTCTTCATCTTGCTCCTCATGCTTCTACAGGACATGCATTGCTTCACGAGCTCACAAAAATCCTCCATCATCGTCTCTGGTCCATCTCTCAAAGCATCGTGGCTCCTCCGTCGCCCGCCTGGCTCCTCCGGTGAGGTGCTTCTTCCTATGTTCTCATTCCTGCACAATTATTTGTTTCATCCCATGTTCCCACTCTTGCTCAGCTAGCCCTTGCTTCTTCTACATTTGTGTTATAGAAACATCAACCATTCAACCATTGTTCACCAATGCTACAGTTCTCCCGTTTCTGTATATTATAGATGTTATTTTGATTTGTTGGTTTTGTAAAATTAGGTTTATAATTTTGGAATCATTTTGTTGATTTATTGAAAAAGAATCGGAATTATAAAATACAAAATTACATTTAGATCTACGTCGGTTTATAGAGATTTGCTATTATGAGAGGAAGAAGATTTTTAGATTTGTTGATATCCCCATAACATATATTTTTTTTTTTCAAACAATAGCATTGGGAGAATCGGTAAATTATAAAGATTTGTGGTTTTATTTTGATTTTTGGGTTCTTGAATTTATGTTTTGGCAATTCGAAAGATTTTAAGTATTTTATTATTGTTGTTAAACCTACTAACTTTAAGGGTAAATAAGTAATTTGTTATGATGAGATTGTTCATTCACTACATGAAACAAATAATAACTATGTTTATCTAGACAGACAACTTAATTTGTACGGACAACTTAATCCATACATAACTTAATTAAAAAAAACAACCAAACAGCCCCTTAATACATTGGTTGATATTATATACTTTAGTTGACCTTATTAAAACCATAATAAATGTTTTATCTTCCATTCAATTTTAATTTTTAAGCTACAACAAACCTACATAACTATATAAACACAATCAGCTCACAAATATTACAATCATTGATGTGATTCAAAGGCAACACGATCTAATCATGATGATCTAGACAAATCTTTTTTGATTACTCAATCTTTCATGGACATAACCTAAAATTAATTGGAATAATGCAAATAATGCCTATATTTCTCAACAATTTAGATCTAGTGATTCTCGTCTAGCTTTGTTAGATCAAGAAAGTTTTCCTATACATAATCTAATGAATCATGCCTAACTAAAACAGGAAACAAAAAAGTCACATCTTTAGTAGTGAAATAATGAACTTTAAATTCAATTGATGGATGGCTAAAAACTAAAAACATTATTTCCTAGTAGATCTAATGAATTGATTGAAAACTTCAAAGAAACAACAAATCGCATTCAAATCATAATTAAGCACATTTATGACATAAGGTAATGTATACCTTGAAAAAAAAAAACACAAACCATGATATAGTATTTAATCATATAAAATTTTACCAATGTTATGCATCTTTATTTGCATGATTGCATCTTGAAAAAATTGATGTTCATACCAATATTTACATTTTCAATCTCTTCAATACAATCAAACAAACAATCATGTTAATTCCAAAGAAAAAGCACACATACACAATGTATATATGGAGCAAAATGATGTCACCATTAATTTAGATGATCTACTGAATGAAAGATCAAAACATCTCCTTCAATCAAGTTATGATGAACTGTGAACGTTTCCCACCCGTCCTAAGACCACTCTTGCATGCAATATATTTGACTCCCCATTGATGTCCTTTTTCATCTTCAAGTATGAATGAAGTGTTTTCTTTTGGTAGAAATTACTTGCAGAATGAAAGCAGAAGGCTCTACAATCGGGGAATATTATATTTTTTGATAAAGATACATTGCGAGCCATTGAAGACAAAGCCATTACCATCCAAAAACCACATGAGAGTATGAGACTTGTGATTTAACCATCATCTTATACATCCCGAAATTCAATTCCAAGTCCGGACGGCTGGACCCAACATCCACAGCTCGAATCATGACCGGTGAATTAAGAACTGGAGTTTTGAAGCCTTTAGTCAGAAGCTTCTCTTTCTGCAAATTGCATACAAGATATATGATCAGCATTTCATGACCCAAAAAATACAAGATAAAACAACGACAATGCAAGAGAAACCTCACACGTGGGGCTTAAAGGTGTTTACATTTTTTAGCTAATGGTAAAAAAAAGGCAAAAAGTTGTTGCTACAAACAATTCACAAGATGGAAAGTAAAACGTTTATGTTCTTCCGCCAATAAATTTTACCTCATTGCAAACCTTTGCGTGTATGTCACCGAACCATGTCGAAGAACTGTATCATCAAAGATCAGGCATTCATGTTATTTGTTTTCATTAAAACAACCAGAAACTACAAAAATATACACGTGTGATTATATACATACATATATATACACATATTTACATCTATATACATATATCTATATATACATAATAGACTATATATGTGCGTGTGTGTGTGTGTGTAAACTGTGTACGTAGATGTGTATTTGTGTTTGGCAACACTTTAACAAACCTTTTGGTCTTCATCAGTTAGAAGGTCAGCAAGTACAGGGTGATTCAGGAACTACATCAGAGAAATTAAGAACTCAATCAGCGTGACATGATGCCATCTCAAGGTATGTTGCTTTGACAAAAGAAAAATTTAGCCATGATGCATTTGATAAATGACATACAGTTTCAACCAGAAATCAGGAATGCTTTTGATGATCTCATTGCGCTTAGCATAGACTGGCCTCCTTTTTTCATTGTACTTCTGTACAATTTCCAGGATCTTGTCACAGGCCTCTTCATTCACCTACGCTTGACATGTTTAGAAAATCATAATGAGAATTCAGGGAAACTTCTATTCCAAAAAAATGTTGGTGGGTAAAATTGGATGTTTGCTTGGGTAGTTGGGTGATGAGAGTATCACCCAACCATCAAACCACAAAATGGGTATCACCAATTCACCACCATGGATGGTCGTCTCAATGTTGAATCTTTATCTGCTCAATAAACTCAATTACAAACCACAAATAGACTAACTAAGATCATGCATGGACTTAATTTCATGGTTAAAACATTTATTGCTGATCAGTTTATTTCATTTTCATGATAAACAAACTCAATGATGAATATGGATCCTCGTGACGCTAAAGACAGAAGAAAAAAGAGGAAGCTGTATTTGGAGAATAGAAGACCGCATGTTAGATCGAACACATCAAATTCTCCATGCGTGTCAAACATATTGATCACTTCTTCATCAAATACGATAGATCTAACAACTTATGCAATGCAACCGTCTGCTCAAAATTTAAACCTTAATCATGTTTTACCCGATCACTGTTTGCATTTTAATGATTCTCATAGGAGATTGGCAATGACATATATTACAAATAGTAAGTTTTGTCATAACAAATGACACATACACAATGTATATATTGAGCAGAAAGATGTCACCTTCAATTTGCAAGCTCGACGGAAGGAAAGATCAAAACATCTCCTTCAATCAAGTTATGATTAATTGTGAACGTTTCCCAACTGTCCTTATTCCATTCTTGTATGCAATATATTTAACTCCAAATTGCTGCCCTTTTTCATCTTCAAGGATGAATGTCACCGTGGATGGCTTCATTGTGTGGCCTTTGGAATTTTTCTCCCATGTAATATCTAAGAAACTATGTTTTTGAAAATATGATTTTCTTTCTGTTATTGAGAACCCATAAATTGTTTCTACAATATTCTCTGTGCGAGGATCCAAAGCAATTCTTTCCGAGGGCAGCAGGATACAACACTGATTTTCAACCAAAGGTACCATAAGTGAGTTAATCAACTTTAAAATCTATAGATTAATATAAACACATTGGCTAGAATGAAATTATTACTTCCAAGTAGATCAAATGAAGTCGTTGAAAATTTCAAGCACCTATAAAAATGTCAATTGGATCGCAGCATAAACAACAAATCCAAGTAATTTAAGTGCATTTAAAACATGATGAAGCTAACATATAAATTAATCAGCTTTAAAATCAAAGATCGAATCACATTGGCTAGAACAAAAACTAGTACTTCCAAGTTGGTCTAGCGAAGGGATTGTAATTTCCAAGCAACGGTAATTATATCAATAAACGGATCGCAGGCAGCATAATCTAGTCATTTAAGTGCATCCAAATCATATAACATAGTCATCGACTTTGTTTGATGAGGCAAAACATAATCGTTCATCAAGTTCCCTAGCCGGCCGTTCAAGTTTGCTGAGGAGATCGGAAATAAACTATACCGTTCATCAAGTTCCCGTTCTAGTCAAGGTATCGAACTCTGTTTAAACTATAACATTCTTGTTAATTTACGATTATGATATTTTGTATATAAAAATGTGGAGCAAATCAAAGAAATTGAAACCAGATTTATATGTAATACAAGATAAGAAAACCAACCTGTTACTAGAATTTGGGAGGCAGTGATGGTGGTTGTTCGTGACCGGCGACGATGGTCCTGGTCAGCGGCGGCCGTTGAGGGATGAGTGTGTGAGCAGAGATCGAGCGAGTGAGTGGGAGTGTCTGGTGAGGCCGAGCGGTGACGGTGAGGGAGATGGGACAGCGGCGGCGGCGGCGTTAGGGTGCTGTCCGCTGTCGTTGTGTGCGAGAGCGAGGGAGACGGAGGGAGCAAGGCGGAGCGAGATGGAGGAGACGATGGTGCTAGTTGTCGGTGGTCGGCGGTGAGTGGCGGTGGCGGCGGTCGCCGGCCGGAGAATCAGAGAGCAGAGAGTAGAGAGAGAAAGAAGTGAGAGAGAAGTGAGATCGTGTGTGTGGGCCTGTGGGGGATTGTATCCGATAAAAGGGAGGAATGGAAAAGGGAACCGGGTCAAATGATGCGACCCAACCCGTGACTTAAATAATTATATAAACCTATATAATAATAAATAAATCTAATTATGTTTTATATTTTAACTAGTCTATTGACTTCTGTATTACATGGTCTGCTTACTAACAATTATTCTTTTAGATGTATAATTTTAAATGAGGTGATATTTAATACTAATAATGTATTAATATTAATTTGGTGTATAAAAATGATATAAGGTTTAAAACTGAAAGTTAAAATGTAAGGACAAACAGAATTAACGTTTTAGAAAAATGATAAGTGTATTCATATGTACTTTTATAACTTTTTTTCTTATTGTTATATTATTATCATCCCATTCAAACTAAAAAGATAGGTTTTCAAATGATAATTATTTGTTATTAACTTTAAAAAGTTGGTAAACAATTTATTAACGGTTACATAATTTAAATAAATTTTCTTATATGATCATAAACTAAAAGTGGTTCACTTTCGCTTTTAATACATACTGTAACACCCACAATTCTCACACAAATGCCACGTCATTGATCAATCATAAGTGGCAATATCGCAACCATCTCAAAGTACACATGTCACAGGATTAGCGGAAAATCACTATTAATTAAAACTTTAACACGAAGGTCACGTACATCATCTCATAAACTAACACTGGTACACATACACAACTGATTACTGTTAACATACATACGAAAATCAGATACAACAGTTCCAGGATTATTATCAACAAAACAGTCAACGCACGCAACTCTAACTGCCCCGATCCCTTACTTCGGCTGCTGCGGCTGCGACCCCACGGTATGACTGCCTGACACACAGAAGACTCGAAAACATAAGCTGGACAGCTCGTGAGTACGCGAGGGTTAGACTCTGCAGGCAAACACATATAACATACACAGCACATATATCTCAACACACATATGCAACTCTATGCATAACACATATCTCTGCTCGAAAGGGGACCACGTTCCCCATCTAACAGGCCGCACACAGCAGCGGTTAGCCACTCAATAGGCACAGGAGCGACCTGGCAATATCTCTGCCGTATATATACAGCCTCATATCTCGTGACTGGTTAGAGACAGTCAGCCTGCGCGATCACATATCGCGGGTACCTGCAATTCAAACACATATAGCACGTATAGGGTAGAGAAACTCATACCTGCGCCGTACCTCTGTCTCATATACACATATCACATCACATAACTGACTCGTAAAAGACTACGCGCGATTTGTAAAAGAACTCGAGTACTCACCGACTACCCGAAACTGGATTCGAACTCAGAATTCTCAATGCGGCTCGGCACGTGATCGGCTAGAACCTGTAAACACCACGGACTCCACATATTAACGCAAGCTCAATAGCCACACAACTCAAATCAAACATAACTATCGCAATCAGTTTAAACCCGAAACATATTCCCGAACGGATAACCGATCCCCGAAACTCTTTTATGGGATTCCTATCGAGACCCAAAACCCCAAGAAATTCAATCCGGCAATATCCCGAAGGAATTCGACACACTAGCTAACCCAAACCTCTCCAATTGAATCAAATCAGATTTCCCCAGCAGGCTGCGGCTCGCGCCGCTAAGCCCCTGCACTCGCGTCGCGCCCAATTCCTTCTGCGCGTCGCGCCGCGGCCCCCTGCGCGTCGCGCCGCGACCGGCCGACTGTTCTCAGTCTTCACCTTCGAACTCCATAGCTGAACCAGGAGTAATACTCCTTTCTATACTCGATTTCCAGCTCAAAACACTCATACAAACACTATATCACAGGCTCCTATTACTTATAAACCAAACTACACAATTTTCACAACATAGAACACAAGATTTAACTCTCAAAACCAATAACTCTTACCTCAAATACTCAAGAACTCCAACAAGAAGATGAAGAAGATCAAGATGCAGACTTTACTTCAGCTTCTGGCTACCAATTTCAGCTGGAACTCCAGGAAGGTACACACACACACCTTAGGGTTATTTCTCAAAATTATGGATAAAGGAGAAAGGAACAAGGGAGCTCAACATATATACGTACATATCCATATCCGGTTCCGAACCCACTAACCCGGACCCGATATCACTTTTTCACAATTTATATCATTAGGACCCAATTAAATCCACGATCTCAAGGAGATAATTAATCCGCTAATTAATAGCTCGGGGACACGTATCACTCGGTCTCGACACGTTAAATCCACGAAACGGGATTTAATTGGACCGACGCAATAATTATTAAAATAATGAGCCAATAAATTAAATCCACGTACCAGGCTCAAATCCGGGATGTTACAAATCCTCTCCTCTTAAAAAGATTCCGTCCCGGAATCTAGCTAGGACTCGGGAACAACTGTGGATAACGGCTCCTCATCTCGGCCTCGGGCTCCCAGGTGGCACTAGTACCCTTATGGTGCCTCCACTGAACGAGTACTAGTACAATCTCTTTATTTCGCAATCTCTTCACTTTACGATCGGTAATCGCCTCAGGCTGCTCGACATATCTCAGGTGATTATCCACGGTGATCTCGGATAACGGCACAAACTGATCATCTTTGGCCAGACACTTTCTCAGGTGGCTCACATGAAACGTATCGTGAACTCCGGCCAACTCGGGAGGCAACCTCAATCTATACGCCTGATCTCGGACTCTGGCGATGATCTCGAACGGACCGATGTACCGAGGACTCAGCTTACCTCGATGCCTGAATCTGATAACTCCCTTCCACGGCGACACTTTCAACATCACGCGATCTCCAACACTGAACTCAAGCTCATTCAGACGACGATCGGCATAACTCTTCTGCCGGCTCTGTGCTACTCTCATATGCTCGCGGATAACTGCCACTTTGTCGCTCGTCTCTTGTAGCAACTCGGGCCCACTGATAGGTCGCTCGCCGACCTCGCCCCAACACACCGGGGTTAGACACTTACGCCCATACAGTGCCTCGAATGGAGCCATCTTGATGGAGGAATGGTAGCTGTTATTGTACGCAAACTCGACTAACGGCAAGTGAACGTCCCAACTACCACTGAAATCGATCGCACAAGCTCTGAGCATATCCTCAAGAGTCTGATTCGTCCGCTCTGTCTGCCCGTCTGTCTGAGGTCTGTACGCGGTACTCAACTGAACTCTTGTCCCCAATTCGCGCTGAAAGCTCCGCCAGAACCTCGAAGTAAACCGCGTGTCTCTATCAGACGTAATCGACATCGGAACGCCGTGCCTCGACACTATCTCACTGATATATAACCGAGCTAACTGATCCATAGTGATGGTACCCCGAACCGCTAAAAAGTGAGCACTCTTCGTCAAGCGATCCACTATCACCCAGATCATATCATTGCCTCGAACGGTGCGCGGAAGCCTGACGATGAAATCCATCGTGATATGATACCACTTCCACTCAGGAATCTCTAAAGGCTGCAAATGTCCGTGAGGCTTCTGATGCTCGGCCTTGACTCGCAGACAAGTCATACACTCCTCGACGTATCGGCCCACATCTCTTTTCATCCCTGGCCACCAATAGAACTCGCGCAAATCTCTATACATTTTGGTGCTCCCGGGGTGGATAGACAATCTCGAACGATGCGACTCGTCTAAAATCAGCTGCCGCAGATTACCGACCCTCGGAACCCAGACTCGGTCATGAAACGCCCACAAACCTCTGCTATCTCTACTCAACGTCTCTAGCTGTCCCGCAAGACGCTCTCTTTTCACATTCTCGGCCCGCAGACCCTCTAATTGAGCATGCCTCAGACTCTCCACAAGAGTCGATGTAACCTCGAGCCTCGCTGCTCGGGAAACTACCGTTTGGCCACACGCCTTACGGCTCAACGCATCGGCCACCACATTGGCCCTACCAGGATGGTACTGGATCTCACAGTCATAATCTTTCAGTAATTCGAGGCTGCGTCGCTGTCTCATATTCAGCTCCTTCTGACTAAACAGATACTGAAGACTCTTATGATCGGTATACACTACAAACCGCGAACCGTACAGATAATGACGCCATATCTTCAACGCAAACACTATTGCGTCTAACTCAAGGTCGTGCACGGTATGATTCTCCTCGTAGGTCTTCAGCTGTCGCGACGCATATGCAATCACCTTGCCTCGCTGCATCAGAACACAACCCAAACCGGTACCTGACGCATCACAGTAAACCACGAAATCCTCTGTACCCTCGGGCAATGCTAACACTGGTGCTTGACATAACCGGGATTTCAATTCTCTAAAAGCCGACTCCTGCTCATCGGACCACACAAAAGGAACGGACTGCCGTGTCAATCTCGTCAACGGCCTGGCAATCCTCGAAAAGTCCCGAATGAAACGGCGATAATACCCGGCTAGGCCCAAAAAGCTACGGATCTCGGGCACAGTCTTCGGCGGCTCCCAACTCATCACTGCCTCTATCTTTGCCGGGTCCACTGAAATACCCTCGGCGCTCACAACATGTCCCAGAAACTGGACCTCGCGCAACCAGAACTCGCACTTGGAGAATTTCGCATAAAGTCGCTCCGCTCGCAGCACGGTCAAAACCTCTCGCAAGTGCTGCTCGTGGTCCTCGGCACTCCTCGAGTAGATCAGGATGTCGTCGATGAACACAATCACGAACCGATCCAACATAGATCTACACACCCTGTTCATCAAATCCATGAATGCCGCGGGTGCGTTAGTCAGTCCGAAAGGCATGACTAAGAACTCGTAATGGCCGTATCTCGTCCGAAACGCAGTCTTCGGAACATCCTCGCCTCGAACTCTCAGCTGATGATAACCCGATCTCAGATCTATCTTCGAAAAGAAGCTCGAACCCTGAAGCTGATCAAACAGATCGTCGATACGTGGAAGCGGATAACGGTTCTTCACCGTCACTTTATTCAACTCTCGATAGTCAATACACATCCGCATAGAACCGTCCTTCTTCTTCACAAATAGCACGGGAGCTCCCCACGGGGACGAACTCGAACGGATAAATCCACGATCAAGCAACTCCTGAAGCTGCGACATCATCTCTCTCATCTCAGTAGGTGCCAGCCTATAAGGCGTCTTCGCAATAGGCACCGCTCCAGGGATAAGGTCGATACGGAACTCGACCTGACGATCTGGCGGTAACCCAGGCAACTCCTCTGGGAATACCTCAGGGAACTCTCGAACTACAGGTATATCCGCTAGGGTCTTCTTCTCTAATCTGGCGTCAACAACATAAGCCAGAAAGGTCTCGCACCCTTTCGCAACATATCTTTGAACTCGGGCCATAGACACAATGCCAATCTCACCCCGGCGCCTCTCGCCGTATACTGTCACCGTCTCACTGTCTGAAATGGGTATCCGGATCATCTTCTTCGCACACAGAATATCGGCCCGCCTGGCTGTCATCCAGTCCATACCCACTATCACATCGAAGCTGCTAATCTCTATCGGCAGTAAATCAATCAAAAACCGGTGAGCATCAATCTCTAAAACACAATCTCTGTATACCCGACTCACAAGCGCCGTACTACCGTCTACCCTCTCAACAACTAACGGCACAGATAACACAGTAGCAGGCACAGAAAAATATGCACAGAACACAACAGACACATACGAGCGATCTGCTCCAGAATCAAACAAAATACGAGCACTAAGCCCGTTCAGAATGTACGTACCAGATACCACATCGGTAGACTCGCGGGCCTCCTCTGCCGTAGCCTGAAATACTCTGCCCCTGCCTCTGGGTGCTGACTCACGACGGCTCGAAGTCGACGGCTCTGCTCTAGCACCGCTGGTGCTCGCTCCCTGCACTGCTGGCGGCGCATCCGGACAATCTCTCACAATATGACCTGGCCTCCCACAGCGGAAGCACAGGGAATCCCTCGAAGTACATGTAAATGATGTGTGGCCATACTGACCACAGCGATAACATCTGGGCTGCTCCGGCACACAAGGACCGGAATGGCGATGGCGACACCTCGGACAGTCTCTCTCTCCAGCTGAACTGTCTGCCCGACTCCCTGATGGCTGGGACCCCTGTCCCACGCTACTCTGACTCTGACTCGGAGCACTGTAACGGGAAGTCTGTCCCTGACTCTGACTGGCCGTCCCTGATCCCTGATACTGCCCAGACCTCCTGGACCTCCGGTCTCTGCCTCTGTCTCTGTCTCGACGAAATCCCGAACCCTGCCCCTGAACCTGCTGCTGCTCAGGCTGTCTCTCTCTCTGGAAATCCTGAGGCTCTCGGTAATAGCTACGGGACTGCTCGAATGTCTCTGTCCTCTGTCTCTGGGATGGGGGCTGACCCCTCTGTCTCTCGATCTCCCTCTCTCGGACTCGGGCTAACTCTAATGCCCGCGCAAAGGTAGGAGTATCATGAAGTCCGACGAACTCCCGGATATCCGATCTCAACCCATCGATAAAGGCATCAGCCTTACGAACCTCTGTATCCACGTGCTGAGGTGCAAACTGGGCATACTCATTAAATCTGTCCACATACTGCTGAACTGACATACTGCCCTGCTGAAGGTGCAAGAAACGACGCTCCATCTCCCGGCGCTCATCCCGGGGAATGTACTGAAGCTCGAAGATGGCACGGAACTGATCCCATGTCATAGCATAAGCTGCTGCAGTAGTCATAGATGACTCAATGGACTTCCACCACTGTGAAGCCCCTCCCTTTAGCTGGTAAGCCGCATAGCCGACCATATCACGAGGGTCGACATGGGCAACTCGGAACGCTGCCTCAATCTCTCTCTCCCAAGCCATAGCCGCACCCGGCTCGCCACCGCCTCGGAACTGAGGTGGGGCTCCCGCCATAAAGTCCTTGAAGGACCCACCTCGAGGAGCAGAAGAAGAAGATGCCCCAACTACTGTCTCGGCACTAATCACTGGCGGCGGATCAACTCTCTGTCTCTGCTGCTCTCTCTCTCTGTCCCTCTCTCTGTAGAACTCAGTCAACACTGATAACATCTCTGACCGGCGGACATACTCATCTCCCGCTGGTCTCTCTGGCCCTAAACCCTCGCCATGATCTGCCATAACTACCTGCACATATCACAAAGGTAAGATAACAGATCGATCACCCAGCGTTATACAATAAGCTAGGTCAGTTGATTCCGCTAAACTCAGTCTCAGGGAAGGATCCCACAGATCTGAACACGGTAAGAGCACAAGCATCCACTGATACTCAGTACTGAAACCACAAGCTCTGATACCAAGCTGTAACACCCACAATTCTCACACAAATGCCACGTCATTGATCAATCAAAAGTGGCAATATCGCAAACATCTCAAAGTACACATGTCACAGGATTAGCGGAAAATCACTATTAATTAAAACTTTAACACGAAGGTCACGTACATCCTCTCATAAACTAACACTGGTACACATACACAACTGATTACTGTTAACATACATACGAAAATCAGATGCAACAGTTCCAGGATTATTATCAACAAAACAGTCAACGCACGCAACTCTAACTGCCCCGATCCCTTACTTCGGCTGCTGCGGCTGCGACCCCACGGTATGACTGCCTGACACACAGAAGACTCGAAAACATAAGCTGGACAGCTCGTGAGTACGCGAGGGTTAGACTCTGCAGGCAAACACATATAACATACACAGCACATATATCTCAACACACATATGCAACTCTATGCATAACACATATCTCTGCTCGAAAGGGGACCACGTTACCCAGCTAACAGGCCGCACACAGCAGCGGTTAGCCACTCAATAGGCACAGGAGCGACCTGGCAATATCTCTGCCGTATATATACAGCCTCATATCTCGTGACTGGTTAGGGACAGTCAGCCTGCGTGATCACATATCGCGGGTACCTGCAATTCAAACACATATAGCACGTATAGGGTAGAGAAACTCATACCTGCGCCGTACCTCTGTCTCATATACACATATCACATCACATAACTGACTCGTAAAAGACTACGCGCGATTTGTAAAAGAACTCGAGTACTCACCGACTACCCGAAACTTGATTCGAACTCAGAATTCTCAATGCGGCTCGGCACGTGATCGGCTAGAACCTGTAAACACCACGGACTCCACATATTAACGCAAGCTCAATAGCCACACAACTCAAATCAAACATAACTATCGCAATCAGTTTAAACCCGAAACATATTCCCGAACGGATAACCGATCCCCGAAACTCTTTTATGGGATTCCTATCGAGACCCAAAACCCCAAGAAATTCAATCCGGCAATATCCCGAAGGAATTCGACACACTAGCTAACCCAAACCTCTCCAATTGAGTCAAATCAGATTTCCCCAGCAGGCTGCGGCTCGCGCCGCTAAGCCCCTGCACTCGCGTCGCGCCCAATTCCTTCTGCGCGTCGCGCCGCGGCCCCCTGCGCGTCGCGCCGCGACCAGCCGACTGTTCTCAGTCTTCACCTTCGAACTCCATAGCTGAACCAGGAGTAATACTCCTTTCTATACTCGATTTCCAGCTCAAAACACTCATACAAACACTATACCACAGGCTCCTATTACTTATAAACCAAACTACACAATTTTCACAACATAGAACACAAGATTTAACTCTCAAAACCAATAACTCTTACCTCAAATACTCAAGAACTCCAACAAGAAGATGAAGAAGATCAAGATGCAGACTTTACTTCAGCTTCTGGCTACCAATTTCAGCTGGAACTCCAGGAAGGTACACACACACACCTTAGGGTTATTTCTCAAAATTATGGATAAAGGAGAAAGGAACAAGGGAGCTCAACATATATACGTACATATCCATATCCGGTTCCGAACCCACTAACCCGGACCCGATATCACTTTTTCACAATTTATATCATTAGGACCCAATTAAATCCACGATCTCAAGGAGATAATTAATCCGCTAATTAATAGCTCGGGGACACGTATCACTCGGTCTCGACACGTTAAATCCACGAAACGGGATTTAATTGGACCGACGCAATAATTATTAAAATAATGAGCCAATAAATTAAATCCACGTACCAGGCTCAAATCCGGGATGTTACAGTATACTTAAAAAAAATATTAAAATATGTGTAATTTTGAAACATTAATACATAAACAACACAACATTATGAGAAGCTTTAAATGTAAAAAAAAGTATATCAACGCGATGTTTTTTCTGATGTTTGAATTAGGGATGACACAATTTTGACCCAACGCACGGGACGATAAAAATGGCTCGTAGTAAAAAAAGTAAGCTAGCACATAATTTTTTCTAAATAATAAATGTCATATGTTTACCTATTTTATAATATATGCTGATTAAAAAACTACTTTTATATGTTTATCTGCCGTATTTTATATGTTTATTAAACTGAATCATCAATAAAATTTAAATCTAAATGTAAATGTTATATATATTTAATAAATTTTTTTCCATTTACTTATAAATTTATTAAATAAACATTATATAAAATTATTAAATTTTAAAAAAAGTAAACAAACGGTATATAAAAAAATATTTCATAATATTTTGTTTATTATAATAAAATATAAAATATTGTTTTATCTATAAACTAAAATTTCAATTAAAATATATCTATTTATAAATGAAAATTTTAGAATAATCAACTATTTATATCTGTTTTATAAAACTATAATAATAATAATTTTGAATGATTAATGTTTAGTTGTAATTTGTATACGTAGATAAATATCCCATTATTTTATGCAAGTTTGATAGTATTGATAGGATTGTTAATGTTATCCCATTATTTTCTGAATTTTAACAAATTATATTGCGCCAAATCACCGTCCTTAATTTTCTGAATTTTAGCCAATCATATTGTGCCTAATAAGCCTTAATTTTCTGAATTTTAACCACTAATATTGCGTTACGTAAACATTTTTTCTCTCTGCTCCGTCGGCAATATATATATATGATTTCACTTTTTCATTCCAGATTTCAAGCTTCCTTTTCACCTCGATCTTTTCATACCAAACCTCATATAAATGAGGAATGCTATTATTTATGTTTACATACACACACACACACATATATATATAATCAGGTTCATCAGCGTACCTATGAGATTCTAGCATACCCTAATGTGAATGGTCATTCACATATATATTTTTCGAATAGACATGTATAAGACAATATTATAAGACTTTTTTTTAAAAGGAGCAACATCATGAATCTTCTAAATGGTAAAAAAAATCATGTGAATGGTGTGAATGATCATTCACTTGGATGACCATTCACATAAATATTCATTGACCATTCACATAATTTTTAATAACACAGAAAGTGTGAATGTATGTGTATAACATTTATTTAAACATGGTTATGAGAAAAAGAATTTAAAAAAAGTTTTTGAAGGTTGGTACCTTCGGGTGTACTTGATTTCGAGAGATACTTTTTGAATCCGTCTCACTCTCTCTCACTCTCTCTCTCTCTCTCTCTCTCTCTATATATATATATATATATATATATATGTATGTATGTATGTATGTATGTATGTATGTATATATATATATATGTATGTATGTATATATATATATATATAGACACACACACTAGTACTGCACCCGCGCAAAGCGGCGGCTGCAAATATTTTACATATATGTGACGTTTGTTTCATTGAGTGGAATTCAAAGAACTTGGAACTTAAATTTTGGTTATTAATATGTTTGGTGGTGAAGATTAAAATAGTTTTTAGTATTGGTTAATGATGTAGGATATAATCTATTCATGTATACATTGGAATCTAATTCATGATATTATGAAAAAAGGCACTAAAAACGAAATAATAAGTGATTTTATACATTTCTTACAAACCAGAGTATCAAAACTAAATTTAGTCCGACATACTCCCGTTACATGAACACTGTTTATGCACCCTCAGGACTTATTATCTAGTGGTGCATACGTACCTATAGAAGAAATAATAACAACATATAGAAGCAAAATGTCTTCAGCTTAAACCTTTTTCAGCGGCAGCTCCAATAGCATTGATGTTTGCAGTTCCATTGATCTTGTACATGTGGGTGTTGGAACCAAAACCACCGACACAAGAGATCTAGAAGATTTAAACCGCAGATTAACGTTTTTTTTTTTCTTTTTTTATTACCAAAATGAGCTTCCTACCAAGAATAATCAAACAACAAGTCCCCTATCATCACAAAAAGCAAGTGCATCCCAATCATTTACATTTTACACATACGTAACTAATTCATACATACACCGCGCTACAACTAACATTGAAATTTCAACATAGCATTCACATAATTTAGGTTTTCTGGGCTTGAACTCCAGGCTTGTATGGAAGAAATGCTTAAATGGACAAGTAGCAAAAGTTTCTTGGGTGGATCGATGGTGGGGTTATGAACAATGATTAGAATGACGTTAAATCATGAATTTTCCATGTCTGATATTTCACCAAATATTATAATAACAATTACATAAGTTATTCTGGAAACTATTGACTTGATCTTTACCAAATTGGTTGACCAGATGAGTATGACAACTCATGAGGTCACAAGATTGGATGATCACAACTACTTGAAATTCTACACAAGTTTCCATACTATCACCAAGTACAATAATGTAAATATTGTATACTTTACAGCCTTGATTACTATTCTATTTTTTTAAGCTTTCAATGGTTAATGGCCAGAGAACTTAGGATGGCTAATTTAAGACGGCTATCTTTGAACCTCCTTTCCTTTTGCTGCACCCCTACTACCGAATATACATTTAGCTACATTTTCATTTATTTGTATTGATAAAGCTAAAGCAGAAACTTCATAGTGGCATATATCACAGAGGATTTTAGTGAACCGGTGGGCAGTGAACTACTCCATCCCTCCCTCCCTCCCTCACATTATATTGTTGTAAGATTAAATATTAGACATGAATGACCTTATATCTTAATATATCTTAATGTTTGTTAATGTGATATATGCAGTCCACTCTATCTGTTACATCATTTGCAGGTTTCAAAAAGGTGTGATTGTATTGTCAATGCATATCATAAAAAGAAGTAAAACGTGGCTACAGGTTTTACCATGCATGGTCATTGCAATTCCCATGCAACTGGTAAAAACGTCCAGTAAAAAAATGCATGCAAAAACAAGAAACTCTAGCTCATTAATGATGTAAAAGCAAGAAAAAATAGTCACCTTGCTCGCACCCCTGTCCTTCCACGTGCAAAAATTGATTGGAGGCAGCAGGGATTGGTGGAATTCCAGAGCTGTGTCCCAAGGACATTGGGCTTGAAAATTCTGAGGTCCTGTTGCTTAAAGACCCTTCACTCTTTAAAGCACCCTTTATGCTATATTCTAGTGATCCATTCTGGAACGTTGTCATTGTTGGTAGTAGAGGAAGACGTGCTTCCTCTGCTAGTGAATCAACACCTTCCTCAACCCATCTCTTAAGTTTCTCATCATAATAGAACTTAATTGTATCACACAATTTTTACTACAAAAACAAGATCAACTTTATAAACAGAAACGGAAGCAAACAACAGAACTAAAATTCATTTTCACTACGTTAATTCTCAAACATGAAAGAATAGTTTTGAAATTGAAAGACTGAATCTGATTGTGTGTAAAATTCAAACATATATTGCAGATTACTTATTTGTTGAATGGGTACCTGTTTGTCACTACGAGGCTTCAGAACGAATCCTACAGTTTTTTGAAGGAGCTGGGAACCAAAGCCGAAGCGACCAAAGCGAGAAATAACCCAGATGCTTTATTTTGCGAACCAACAACACTTTCCTTTGATGGATCAACCTGTCATCAAAACATTCCACTATATATCACACATCATGAGAGCCATCACAAACTTAATGACCCTTCAATTATAAACAAATTCTATCCCTAAAGTCCTCTCCTATCCATGTGCTACCAGTCTCGTATCTCATTCTCATTTTGCCAATGAATGAAAGAACTAATATTGAATAAGCCGTCACAAAGAAGGCAACTTTATGAAGAGATTGTACATAATGATCTACAGCAGGTCAATTATGTGTGTATAGTTGAGTTGTAAAGCAGAGAGAACAACATCAATTCAACATGGAAATTTAAATTAAGTATTAGGCGTGTCTGTGAATGTTACTGAAAAATAAAAATAAAAGAACAACAAGAAGTAGCAGCCCACAACAACAAAATAAAATCGAGTCTTGTATGTTTTGTGTTCTGGAAAATAGAAAGCAAAATCAACAAAACAACAACCCATTAATTGGATTGTTGTTGTTCCATAGCAGAAACGAAAAGATCAGTAGCATAAGCAACGACAACAATAGCAAAATAAGTGTGTATGTGCATTGTGTCCAAGACTTGTGTGTGTGACGTGAATGATCAGCAACGACAGCAGCCCCAACAACAACAACAATAAATTGTAAATAACTAAAAGTGTGCTAATGGCTGCAAAACAGAAAGAATTCACAGCACCTTAACAGCAAAATAAACTAAGTAATGTGTTTGTGCTTGTGACTGGAAAACAGGATGAATGAATCAACAACAACAGCAACAAAAGTAATTGATGTGTGTACATACTTAGAATCCGTAACTCAGCAATATGTTGTTTTACTAGTCTTTATTTGTCCCTTAACACCCATACATAGTAGCCCTTTAACTTCTATATATGTAATAAAGCTTAAGTGTTAATGTTTACGTGATTGTGTGTGTGCTAATCGAGCAAAACAAAAAGAAAGAAAAATGACAGCAGCACCGAGATGACCAGCATGTGTGTGTGTTCAGTTGGAAAAAAAAACAAGAAGAAGAATCAGTAGCTGCAC
This sequence comes from Centrapalus pauciflorus, assembly GCA_020465985.1. Classification (NCBI taxonomy): domain Eukaryota; kingdom Viridiplantae; phylum Streptophyta; class Magnoliopsida; order Asterales; family Asteraceae; genus Centrapalus; species Centrapalus pauciflorus. Next base: position 63,329 of record JAANYP010003828.1, read on the forward strand.
CTCAACCTCAAAAAGCATTTATATACTAATTAAAATTGAGTTATGTGTGTGTGAATGTACCGGAAAACAGGATAGAAGAGTAGCAGCAGCAACGCAGTCTATATATATATATATATATATATATATATATATATATATATATATATATATATATATATATATATATATATATATATATATATATATATATATATATATATATATATATATATATATATATATATATATATATATATCTGTGTGTGTGTGTGTGTTTGTGTTTAGATTAAAATAATGGCAACTAAAGGGTGTGTTTGTGTTATGTGCGTGTATGAGGGTGTGCAGACTGTGTGTGTGTATGATATGCATCAGCAGCAACATAATTTGATAGCAGCGACCTGTACAAAGAGATGCATGACAGTGGTTTGATTCAGCTTTTAAACATATCTTCCTGGGTCCCAATCCCAATCCTTAAATAGTCCAATGGTCTTCGAGATTCAAACAGGAAAATCAAAATAAACCTGATGGCAATCAATATTAAAAAGATAACCAAGAATGTAACAAAAATGGACACTAATTTAGGATCAGAAGTAATAATATTAAGAAGATAATCAATAAATGTCGACTATAATGAAACCGATTTAGGATCAGAAGCATAAATCTCGCATCTACAAATGAATGTATGTGTATATCAACTAAAGATAAACATATATATCATACATTCATCGGATTAAGATAGACAATACCGGTGAGAGAAGGTGAATGGTTGCCAACTGCGCCAGTGAGAGAGCACACACATCAACAGGGCCTTGTATCTATAATCTAACATTAAAAATCATGATAAAAAGGAGTTTGTGAGGAGGACATATATTATTCAATTTATAACAACTTGTACCACATTTATACAGGAAGACCATAGTATCCATTAATAATAACACACACATCAACTTGATTACAAAAGCAAAAAAGTTATGGAAGCACATCAACCTGATTACAAAATAACAAAACCCAAGTCTATAAAGAAAATGCAAGATCAAGCACAGTCCAACAAAAATTTAGATTTTGTAGGAAATTGAGAAACACTATCCAATTAAACTCCAAACCAGGTGAATCAACTTCTTCAAAATGGAATTTCTTATGATCGGCTAGCAACTTAAACTCCAAAACGCAGAATAGTAGTGTTAGGCACAAAAAGGTATCAGTCAAACCTGCTCTACATCTTAGGGGGAGATTTTTATTCAAACCTGTTTGATGCACTTAAAGGTATAACGTAAGGCCTGTTAATGCCTTATTGAATCCTAAAAAGTGATTTGCAATATAAGTCAAAGCTGTTTATCCTGTTGCATTCGTTGTGACAAAGGCAGATTGCCCAAGCTGTTCATTCTGTTGAACAGGCTGGACATAAACTGTCTACGCTGCTCTACTGTGATGAGCAGCTTGGACAAATTCTAAGTGTTCTGTTCTTTGTGAACAGGCTAAACACTTTATGGAATCTGTTTCCAAGTCCTCATGTATTGTTTTGGACAACAAGATCAGTTTACAAAGTCGAAGACAAAGTGGAAAACAGAATATGCTAAAGCTGCCTACGCTGTACTGTTACATGAAGACAAAGTGAATATCTGAAATGGGTGACAGACCATTTCTTATATCCAAATGGCCTTAACAAAAGAAGAAAGATGCAAAGTTGACATTCCTCTTTCGGTTAAAGCCTTATGCAACAGAGACAAAAAGAAAAAGACAAAAATTCTGCCACATGAAGACAAGTCTGCTTTATCAGAATGTGCAGAAAAGTTGTTTTGTCTTTTTGGAAAGACATCCCACTATCTCATCGTCCAATGAAGAAGCTTCATTGAGATTCTCAGTGAGAGTATAAAAGGAAGCTTCTAAGGATTGTGAGAAACCAAGAGTGAGAATTCAGATCGTGCATTGAAGTGTGTTTTTCCATGCATGCAAGTCTGCTTGAATAAAACAGTAACGTGTGTCCAAGTTGTTCTTATTCAAGCTGTCCATCTGAGTCTTGTAAAATCAGTGAGTTCATCTTAGTGAGTGTATTCATTGCATCTAGTCTGAGTGTGTCTTAGATTAGTTAAACATCTGTTGTATCTGTCATCTCAGCTTGAACCTTTCCGCAGTCAAGCTTGTTTGTAATTAACACTTGTTAATAATATACACAAACATTGAGAAAAGAGTGTTGAGTTTTAATTTATTGTATTCACCCCGCCTCTACAGCTTAGAACAATTCACTAGGAAAACCTTTTGGGACCTACAACTGGTATCAGAGCAGATAGAGTGTGTGTTAACTTTAGATCTCTCATTCTCCCTACTTTCCCATGGACAACAGTGCTGTCAGTTCCTCCTCTTACTATGACAATGGTTCTATGGCCAAACCTCCCAAGTTCAATCATCAAAACTTCTCTGGTTGGAAGTGCAGAATGATGCTCTACTTAGAGAATCTGGATGGACAACTGCCAGAGATAGTAATGGAGGGTCCCTATGTGCCAACCTCTGTCACTACTATTACTCCTGCTGTTGAAGGAGCTGCCCCTGAGATCAGAACCTTTGAAAAGGCCAAAGCTCAATGGTCTAATGAAGACAAAAGGCTGGTTGCTCTTGATGCAAAAGCTAGGAACAACCTGGTCATTTCTCTTCATGATGATGTGTTCAAAATAGGTTGAGAAAATGAAGACTGCAAAGGAGATGTGGGATACTTTGTGTACCGTCTATGATGGTCCCACTATCACACTGGATAACAGGATCAACAATCTTGTTAGACAGTATGAACTCTTCTTTGCAAAGCCAAATGAGTCTCTCACAGAAACCTATACCAGGTTCACTGCTCTATCAATGATCTCAAGGCTGTTGGGATCACTAAGGACAACTTGACTCTGGTGAACAAGTTCTTGGACATTCTGCCTGAAGAATGGAATTATTTTTCTACTATCTTAAGAAATTCAGGCACCATCAAAGGTATGGATCTTGTAAATCTGTATGGATCCTTACTAAATGATGAGCAGTCAAGGCAACAGAAAAGAAATGCCTTGGAAATGTATAAGAGAGGTGCTGCCTTTGTGGCCAGCGTGAGACAACCTGCTGGTCAGATGTGTGATGTGTTCACACAACCTGATCAACAGACTGATGATGAAAGGGAAGAAATGTCTGAAGAGGAAGACTGTGAAGATCTTGCTGAACTAGATGATGAGCAAATGATTGCAATGCTTGTCAAGAAGTTCAACAAGAAGAGGTTTGATGGAAGAATGCTGCAGAAGAAGTCAGGTGCTATTAAGAAGAAGGCATTTGATAAAACTAAGTCTGAGTGCTTTAAATGTGGCAAAACTAGCCATATAGCTGCTGACTGTGTGTCTAAAGCTCTTGGTCAATCATCCAAACCATACAAGATAAACAGGGACAATGGCTACAGGGTTAAGTACCTAATGGCCATGGCTAAGCTGAGGAAGTTAGAAGACTCTGTGGCTTCCAATAAGCAGAAGGGACTCATGACCGAGACATGTGATTGGGAGGAATCTGACTCATCTTCAGATGAAGAAGATAATAACTGTCTGATGGCCAACACTGATGTCCCATCAACAAGCAACTTCAAACAAAACCTGGTTGAAGCTGAAGCCCTCAGCAGCTTAGAGAACTGGAATCCAACAATGATGTACAAGGTACAAAACTTTATGGCTTTCAGTTCTGATGAAAAAGTTAAAATGTTTGAATATCTGCTTGTTGACTTAAAAGCTGCTATTAAGAAGCATAGTGTTGTCTGAAATCTCCAAGCTTAAAACTGATCTTGAAATAAAAACTAGTAAACTGGACAGCTTCCATAAGTTGGAAACTGAACTTGATGAATTAAAACACATCAATTCAATTTTATTAGAAGAAAAGAGAGAAACAGACACAAAACATGCAAAGCTTCAAAAGATTGTTGACTCTTGGTGCCAATCTGCACAAAAAGTCAGCCATTGTATCAGTCAACAGATCCCTGCTCAAATCCAAGCCTATCTTGGAGGGGATCTTGACAAAGCAGCTTCAATTATTGAGATAAATAATCTGAAAAATGACTTATCCACTCTTGGTGAGCTTCCAAGCACTTTCATCCACAAAGTAAATGGTAAGCTAGTCTCAACAAATAGGTTTGTCAGGCCTCAAAATATACTGACAGCTTGTGTGAAAAAGCTCCCAAAGCTGATGATGGAATGTGTTCTCCATCAAATAAGTATGTTGTCGGTCCCAAAAGGTTTCCCAAGTGTATAGTTCTAAGCTGTAGAGGGGGGTGAATACAACTATTTAAAACTTAACAATCTTTTTCTCAATGTTTGTGTATATTATTAACAAGTTTTAATTATAAACAAGCTTGAATGCGGAAAGGTTCAAGCTGAGATGACAGATACAACAGTTGTTCAGCTAATCTAAGACACACTCAGACTAGATACAATGACTATGCTCACTTAGATGCACTCACTGTTTTTACAAGACTCAGATGGATAGCTTACACAAGAACAGCTTAGACACACTCTACTGTTTTATATAAGCAGACTTGCATGCATGGAATAACACACTTCAATGTTCGTTCTGATTTCACACTCTTGATGTCTCATAATCCTTAGAAGCTTCCTTTTATACTCAAAAGGTGAATCTCAGTGAAGCTTCTTCATTGGACAGATAAGATAGTGGAAAGTCTTTCCAAAAGGACAAAACACCTTTCTGCACGTTCTGAGAAAGTATCTTTGTCTTCACATGGCAGAATCTTTATCTTTTCTTTTTTGTCACTTTTGCATAAGGCTTTAACCAAAAGAGGAATGTCTACTTTGCATCTTTCTTCTTTTGCTAATGCCATTTTGATATAAGAAAAGGTCTGTCACCCTTTTCAAATATCCGATTGTCTTCATGTAATCAAAACAGCGTGGGCAGGCTGTGCAGTTCTGTTTTCCACTTTGTCTTCGACTTGTAAACTGATCTTGTAGCCAAAAACAATACATGAGGACTTGGAAACATATTCCATAAAGTGTTTAACCTGTTCACAAAGAACGCTCTGTTCATAAAGAATAGAACACTTGTAAACTGCCCAAGCTGCTCAAGAGAACAGAGCAGCTTAGACAGTTTATATCCAGCCTATTCAGCAGACAGAACAGCTTGGACAAACTGCCTTTGTTGCAACGAATGCAACATGGTAAACAGCTTTGCGCTGATATTGCAAATCACTTTTCAGGTTTCAATAAGGCACATAACATGCCTTAAATTCTACCTTCAAGTGCATCAACAGGTTTGATTAAAAATCTCCCCCTCAGATGTACATCAGGTTTGACTGAGGCCTTTTGTGCCTAACAATCTCCCCCTATATGCAATAATCAGTCTAAGCTGATTTAATCAATAATCACTATACATTTTTACAATACATCTTGCTGAAAAGAAATTACAACATTTAAGTAAAGTAAAAGATCAGTTTATATATACTGATTTTGATTACATAAACAACACATGCTTTTATAGAAGTACAACTAATGTACTAATGTATATTACAACTAATGTAAATAAGAAAAGTTCCAACATATGTAACAGCGTACAACTAATGTACAAACAAAAAGTTCAACACTTTGGACTGTTGATTTTGGGAGCAGATAACAGCAAGCCTGTCCAACAAATGGACAGCTTCCATTCTTCACCTACCCTGATGGTAGATGGACTTCACTCCAGTGGTGGTGGTCCTTCAAACATCTTTTCAAGCTCATCCCTTATTTCCTCCAGATCTTGGATTTCAACTCTGAGGATCATAAACTTGGGATCTTGAAGTTCACCTCTCTCATAAAAGCCTCTGAGCTGGTCCCAGATGGCTGCTCTCCACCTGCTTGATTGCCTGAATGAAGTTGCAAATCTGAAGGCTGCAAGCTGTCTCAGATCCACCTTGTAAAGATCTGATGCTCTTTGAAACCACTTTTTCTATGTTAAGGGATCTAGAAAAAGTGCCCCTAACTCAGGTTCTTCAATAATTTTGCCTTCTTCAAACTCTACTCCACTGGGCAGGCTGTAATCAATTCCTTTCATCTTAACAGCATAATCACCTTGTTCAATTAAGATGAGTAGCTCCTCCAGCTCAGAATCCTTTCTTGTTCTCCTGGCCTTTATTTTAGGGTATGTCATAGACACACCCTCACTTACTTCTTTTGAGATCAGGCCAAGATCTTTCACTCTCTCCATCAGCTTCTTAACATATGCCCTGACAGTCTTAGCCGTTTCAGACTTAGACTGGCTCAGGGCAACTGCTAGCTCAACCCATTCCATGTACCCCATTTGGGCAACATCAGTGTAGTCATAAGATTCCAGTTCAGGGCATGTAGCACCCAAGCCACCCATTCTGGTTATTTGCAGCTTCCACTGTTTGCCTTTTCTTGAAATAGGGACAACTTTGACAATAGACTCCTTGGCAATTCTTCTATCAGCAACATCATGGAACTTCTTCCTTGCCAAGTTGTCAAAATGGAATTGGGCTCTTGCAGAGGATGCTTGCTTTGGTTTGGTCACAGAGAACAGAGCACCCTTTTCATGTACACTTTCCTTCTCACCAGCAGATTCTCTAGCAGCTTCCAGCAGTTTTCTCTGTACATCCAAAGAAGGCATTTTGGTTTTGCTTTCCTCTTTGAATGCAAGAGATATGGCAGCTTTGGCAGATTCTTCTTCTTTTCTGAGTATGTCCAGGGCTTTGAGCTGTTCATCTCTGAGCTCATAGTATTTTTCAAGAGGGACACCCATTTCTTTGGCCCTGGCTTTGTCAAATTTAAGCTCTGCTACTTTCTGGTGATCAGGATCAACCACTGCTTTTTCTTTTCCTTTAGTTGTTGTAGTAGTAACAGCTTCAGGAATGTCTTCTTCTTCTTCTTCTTCCTCCAGTATGAGGTGTCTCCTTCTGCTGCTTGGCCTGTCCTCAGAGATGAATTCCTCCCCCTTAGACTGTGCAGGGTTTGGAGATTCAGCCTGAGTAGGCTGAGCAGCTTCAGGTAGATGAGAGGCACCCTCAGCTGGACCAGTACCTGTTTCAAATGCACCTGCTGTTTGACCAATAGGTGCTGATGGTGCTGATTTCTCCTTAGGAGAAGAAGTTTTCTCCCCCTTAGACTTAGTCTTAGAGGCAGACAACTTCTCCCCCTTTGAAGGAGATGGACCAGCACCTTCAACAACTGGTCTTCCTGAAGAAACAAATTCAGCAGGCTTTGAAGTAGTTTTGGCAGCACGCTTGGGACCAACCAGGCTATGCACTAAGAAAGCCAGATTGTCATTCACCTCTGCTATTTGGGAAAGACAGGTTTGAAGAGAAGAGGATTTCGAATCAAGAAGAGAGGTCAGCTTAAGAATATTTTCTCTATCAGAAGCTGTGAATAACAAACTTTGAAGCTGTGCAAGATGTAACTCAAGAGAGTCCTGCACATCAGCAAGGTTTGCTGACACGGAATTTGATAGAGAAATGATGAGAGTGTTTAGGTTGGCCAAGGTGGTAGGAAGTGTAGTATTGCAAGTGGTGAGGAGAGTGGACAGCTGTTGGGAGATGGCTGTCATAGAGGACACAGAGTCCTGTTGGTGTGAAAGAATTGAAGAGAGGGAAGTGGAGACGTTTTGCAGCTGTGCAGTGAGTGCAATCAGCTGTGAGGAGGTGTTAGGTTGAGGAGTGGAGGGGAAGGAATTCTTGAACACATCAAAGAATCCTTTAAGCTGTTCAGACTGTCTGAAATGAGAGAGGGTAGAGAGGACATTGAAGTTTCTAAAGATCCAACTTTGTTGGTCAGCAAGGAAAGCAGATCCTTCAAAGGCAGGTCTTTAGGGGATGGAGGTGTATGGGTGGATTGTTTAGAGTGGGTAGATGGAGAGGAAGAGGATGAGGCTGGTGTATGGGGATGTGATGTAGAAGGAGAGGGTATTTTGGAAAGAAGCGTCATAGCCTGGGCAAAAGTAATGTTGCCCAGCTTGGAGGGATCAATGGGTCCTTCAGCAGTGGCTGTAGCTGCATCATCAGGAGAGTGGGTAGAGGATGGTAGCCTTTCAGACACTGCTTGTTGTGCAACACCTTCATTAAGGCCAGTGGTGGTTCCCTCTGCAGTACCTTGGTTTAAAGGTACCTCATCATTGGGAAATGGGATATGCATTTCAACATCAGCAGTGGTGAAACCTGCTGATGGAGTTTGCAAGATGGGAGTAGCCTCACCAAAGGGATGTTCTGTTCCCAGAGGTTCATCAGCTTGAGTTGTTGGTCCTTCAGCAGCTGTTTGGTGTAGAACAACTGCATCATGAGGAGCAGAAGTTTGAGGCTGAGTTGCTGGTTGGTCTAAGCCAGCAGTGTGGTCACCTCGTGCAGACTCAGGGTGTAGAGAAGTATGAGGTGGGGACAGTGTGGACTCAGTATGGAGTGGAGAGAACTCCTGTCTTTCAATATTCTCAGCCTGTTGGGAGGCTGGAATAGTTGATGTGGCTGTCTCCATATGTACAACTGGCTCCTGTTGGGAGGAACCAGAGGGTCTAGGCTGACTTAGGGTTGACACAGGGTGGAGTGAAGCAGGCTCTAATTGTGCTGATCCTTCTCCCAAAATAGGAGAGACAGCAGGGGTAGCTTCTTTTTCAACTGAACCCTGTTGAGAGGGAGCAGAGGGATAGTTCGGGCTGTTGTGGTTTTTGGTTTCTTTTTGGAAAGGGTTGTTATTTGGTAGGATTTGAGAGATGAGGTGGGTGATTGTGGAGATGTGAGAGGTTCAGTTTGGACAGGTTTGGAGACTGGGTCAGAAACAGGTGGGTTGGCCTGTTCCATAGTCTCAGGTGCCACAGAGGCACCAGCCACAGAGGCTTCAGATTCAACAAATGAACCAGGAGGAGCCTGCTCCCCCTCAGCCACAGAGGCTGTGGGTGCAGACTCAGACTGAGCTGTTTTGGCCTTCTTGTGGACAGGCTCAGCTTCAGTTGTGTCCAGGGTCCTTTAACAAGCTTGGCCCTGTCTTTGGATTTTCTTCTCGGAGCAACTTCTGGATCCACCCTCACCTCAGAGGGTCCTTCCACTAATCCTAACAACCTCCTGATTGGAGTAGATAGAGGAGGCTCATTTGGGAGAACCGGAGTGTAGAAATCTCTATTTCCTATAACAGGAAATGCAGCAGTACGAAGTAAAGGCTGAGAGTTATACAGATGCTCACCACAAACATGCTTGAAAATGAGGCTCAGAGATCTGGGGTAACGAACAGCAGCTGGACGTGTCTCCTGCTGCACCAGATTCCTCAGATTCATGAAAATCCATCTGGCCATGTTGATAGTAGTCCCATCCACCAACTGTAGGACTATAGGAATCTCATCACGGCTTAGTTGGTCAAAAGAACCAACCTTACTGCTGAAGCACATAACCACTGAGGCAAATAAAAAGCTGTAAGTAGGAGACAAATCCTTTCTGAACAGCGTAGCTCCAACTTTTTGTTCTGCTACACCACAGAAGTGCAGCAGATTCTTCATCTGTTCATCTTCAGACTGTGGCTGATCATATGTTTCAGCCACATGGAGTCTAAGAGCTTCCCTGATCAGACGAATGTTAATCTCAATGGTCTGAGTCCCATTGAGTATAGTGCCCTTAATGACTTTGGTGTCTGGGTTGTAGGCACAGGTGTACCAAAACTCATACACCATCTCCTGGTACAGGACACCAGGATTGGCAGTCATGGCATAGTTCAACGGATGAACTTTCAAGTAATCCACCATTTCTTCGTAGCCTTTCCCCACATAGTTTTGGGGATGGTTAGGTTAGCAAGGTAGTTGGTAGGTTTCAAGGTCAGCATTGTGGTGACTGATGGATGTTTCTGAACATCAGCACCCACAAATACTGGTAGAAAGGGGTTGTTTCTGTGAGCCATTTGAGAAGTAGTGAAAGTAGTAGAAGCACAGGACACTTAGTCGATTTTTAGGGTTCTTAGGAAGTTATGGAAATAGTGAGGAAGACGAAGATGAAATAGTAGGCGGTATTTATAGGATTTGAATGTGAGTGGGTATGAGAGAGAAACATTTGGGCGGTTGATTTGTAAAGGTCGTTAATGGAAAACGGAACGGTTGTCCATGTCAGACCGTTTGTCAGACCACTTGAGCCCTTTTTAATCACTAACACACGAAACCCACATTACCCGCAGTAATTAAGTTAAATAAAAACTAAAATCAAGTAACTTAATTGTGAAGAAAGGTAATTAAAACTGATGGTCTAAGCTGATGGTCAAACCTGTGATGAGCAGGGTCAGCACAAGCTGTTCATTCTTCAAGCTGTTCCTTCAACCTGTTCAGCTACGTTGGAACAGATTGTGTTCAACAGCTGATCAGGTTACAAGACAGTGTCTTGTATGACAGATTGAAAGAGTGAGCAGGGTGGAGGTTTGATTATCAGGTCAGGGTTGACATACAAACTGTTCTTGTCAAACCTGTTATATGCTCAAGCTGTTCAAGTTTTGCAGAAAACGGCTAAGTATAGAACATGCATAGCCTGTTCTGTCTAAGTTGTTCTGTTAAACTTAGCAGTATGAGACATACAATGTCTTAGAACATTTTGGACACTTAGTCACTTTTGTTTAACATGCCCAGCTTGCTTACCAGATAGTTAAATCTATTTTCATCAAGAGGTTTGGTGAAAATGTCTGCAAGCTGTTCATCTGTGGAAATAAAACTTACCTCCACATTACCTTTCTGAATGTGATCCCTGATGAAGTGATGTCTGACCTCTATATGCTTTGTTCTGGAGTGAAACACTGGATTGTTGGAGATAGCTATGACACTTGTATTATCACACAGAATAGGAGTTTCCTATATACAAGTCCATAGTCTTCAAGCTGATGCTGCATCCACAGAATCTGCCCACAACAGCTTCCAGGAGCAATGTACTCAGCTTCAGCAGTAGAAGTAGAAACTGAGTTCTGCTTCTTGCTACACCAACTGATCAACTTTCCACCAAGGAGTTGACATCCACCTGTTGTGCTTTTCCTATCTAGCCTGCAGCCTGCAAAGTCAGAATCTGAATAGCCTGTTAGTTCTAGGCTTGAGTCTTTGGGATACCAAAGACCCAAACCTGGTGTACCCTTAAGGTATCTGAAGATTCTTTTCACAGCAGCTAGATGTGATTCTTTTGGATCAGCTTGGAATCTAGCACATAAACAAGTAGCAAACATAATATCAGGTCTACTAGCAGTTAAATACAACAAGCTCCCAATCATGCCTCTGTAAGCTGTTACTGAAACAGCTTTGCCACTGGCATCTGCATCCAATTTGACATTGGTTGCCATTGGCGTTTTAATAGGAGAACTTTGATAAAATTTAAACTTTATAAAATTTATTTATTTACGATCATTTTTAAACATTCAAACCCTAACAAACTTGATGAACACTACAAAACCTTAGAATCAAATTAATTAGAATTTGTTTGGATTAACACAATGATAAAGAAGAACCGATGAAATAGAAGATGATGATAATAAAGAAGCAAAAGAGTTCAATGAAACATTGTTGTTGATAAAAGCAATATGATGATGAAAAAAGAGAGAATCAGATTTCTTGAAATTAATGTTTATTTTAATCATTTGATGTTATGAGTAATATAATAATAGAAATTACAAAAATCTGAACATCAATTAAATTAGAGATTAGATCACGAAAAAAGTAATAGAGTGGTTAAAGAAAAAGAATTATGAAAGTTCGAATGGTTTTTTTTTAAAGTTCTAATTCATAACAACAATTGACCGGTCAAACAGGTTACCAGTTAAAAATGAATTGCTAAACCAATAAATTTGAAAGTATATTGATTAAACTAATAGAAAATAAAAAATGTAGTGATTTGATCGGTTAGGAAAAAATTGAATGGTTAAGCTGAAAAAATCATATAAGTTCGGATGGTTTATTCGATAATAACCCCAAAAGAAATGGCAAAAAGATATATGCAAACCTCTCAATCGCCTAAAACTAAACACGTAACTCTGATTAGTCACCATGGTATCAAGACTCCATTAAACCTTAGAAAAAGCAAAAACCCTAACTTAAGAAACTAAAGAAAATAATAAATAAAATAAATAAATAAATAAAAATAACCTCAAGAATATATGAAAGAAACAAAAGCATACAAATAAACTGACACACATTAGATTTTGAAAGGTCTGCACACTACGGATCTATCTTGACGCGACACCTTCCAACGAGTGTGGAATCCTCGTTAGCGGCTTGACGGATATATCACGCACACCGAAACACGGAGACTACCACGGTGATAGACGAACAACTTAGAACGCCCCGACACGATGATTCTCTGCTCACGAAACTCTCTGATTGCAATCAAGTTCGAGCTCACCTTCTGCTAATCGTCTGACAAATTCTGCAAAAGTCTGATAATTAATCGAATTAACCCTTAATTATACTGACAGATTCGAGTTTGTCTAGGACAAATTCGAATCTGGCCTAAGGCCTATTCGAATTTGTCCTCCTAGACAAATTCGAATCTAGCCTAAATTCGAATCTAGACATTCAAACTTATGTTTTATCTTATGTTTGAATTTATCTTTGAACTTTATGTTTGAACTTCTTGTAATACATTACACCAAGTTCAAACATACAAACAATCAATATCAAACACACATAATGAAACGTATACCAAACACTTGTTAATATCTAATATCAAGTAAATAGGCTTACACAAAATGCTATCTAAACTTAGACTGCTATCGTCAGACATGATGTACTAACAGAGTCCCCCTTGACGATAGCTTCTAACGTTTTACATTTTGTCTAATTACTTGAACCATATAGACTACTTCCTGCATATAAACATGTATCTATACATATTCTAACTATCTTCTGGAACTTCCTAGCTTCAGATCTCCATCCTTCGTGAAAGAAGATAGGCTGATCGTGTAGCTTCTTTAGGTCGTCCTTTGATAGATTTATTAGATGTAATGGATCATACACTCTCAAAATAACTTTATCTTGAGTATCTTCCATCACGGCTTCAGCAGTTTCATTATCCACATACCTTGTGGCATCGTCTTCATAGGCACCTTTTTCAAACACTTTACAGGCTTGTACACCATTCTAGCCCATGGCCTACCTGTATATGGATCAATCCTTGTCTCATCTTCCACTCTCTTTCCCGTCCTTGGCTTGAGTCTTTCAAATTTTCCGGATAGGCCCTCCTTTCTGATAATCTTGGCTATAACCTCAGCATAAGGATCCTCACTGATATTGATGAACTCTTTCCACGCCAACTCCTTTACTTCTACCTTCAGCAATGTATTAAATACTCTAAGCGTACGCCTCAGGTACTGGAGTCCATCTCTCCTCTTTAGAATGAATAGCTGCAGTTCTCTATCGAAGAACCAGCTTATAATTCCACCTGAAAGATTCTCGGAGCCCGGTACTCTTATTCTTCTTTTCATCTTAGGCTCTGCCCTCTTTTCTTCCTTTCGGAACCATAGTTTCAACAGTTCAGCCCTAGATGGTTCTCTCTCGGCTTCCTCTAGTTCAGAGTCTTCTACTGAGGCCAGCTTGATCTCATCGATATCAATCACATTATGATTGTCTTGCACATATAGCTCAGTGATAGGCTGTGAGTTTACAATCACCTCATCAACATTATCGTCTTCATCTTCTATCACTTCATCATCTGATTTCCAATCAGCTATGTCCTCTGGCACAAACTCCCCTTCTTCCAACTCTTCAATATCATCTTCAAAATCAAATTCTATCTCTTCTTCTTTAATATCCATTAGGGCGTATATCATCTCGCTCTCAATGGCCTTTGAAGAACTAGGCTCACCTCCTTCAACTCCTGACTGACTAGGCTCCCCCTGAACTTCAGCATGCTGAGCAGAGGAAAAATCTACTGGCTCACTATCTTTTTGTGCATCGGGATCATTGCCATCGTCATCTTCTCTTCCAATCTCTTGAGCATCTCTGCAGCTAGTCTCCCCCTGAGCCTTAAGATTTTTCATCAGCTGCTCGAGGAGGGACCTCATGGTTCTGATCTCAGCAGCCTGATTAGCGACAAATGTCTTCAATTCAATATTCTCTTGATCAATCTTTGCATTATGCTCTTGAAGCTCGCTGACTGCTTTTGTGAGTTGAAAGATTTGGACTGTCTGAAAGTCCACTTTGCTTCGGAGCTCTGAGAAACGCTGGTTGTCTATGAAGGTGGATGAAGTGGATGGAGATGATGTGATTGGTGACGGGGTGATTGGTGGTTGAACAGATGGTTGAGCGGATGGAATCTCAGGCTCTAAAACAGAAGCAGACGAAGCTCCCTGCATCAACCTGTGCCTTTTGGCCCTTTGCCTAGGCACTAAAGGAGTAGTATCTTCAGCCTCAAAATCAGAGTCATCTTCATCTGAATCTCTAGATGCTCTCTTTTCTGTCTCCCTTTCACTTACAACAGTCCTTTATCCATATCTGCCTATCCGAACAAACGGATTGACAGACTCAACAGGTGTTCTTTCAATTTCTATCTCCTCAGCTTCTTCTGATGACGACTCAGAGGTGGTCACTGCTTCACCCTCTACCTCTGGCTGATATTCATCAATTTCGCGCATAAGGTCATCGAAACTAGCTGGAGGCTCTAAGATTGTATCAACTAGCTCAGCTGTAATTTCTTCTTCTGCCTGAGTCTCATGTGCCCAGATTTCCTCCAGAGTTTCCATTCGAGGATCTATTACTGGTGGCACACCAGAAGGACCCGCAGCGTCCGATGACGGACCTGCTTCCACTGACTCTTGTACCCTGCTGGAGCTTGGCCTTGACGCCTGAGTCAATCTATCTTGAGCTCTTGGCCTCCTTCTTTGTTGTGCTGGAAGGCTTTGCTGTGGTTGTTGTTGTGGCTGCTGTTGTACTGGCTGCGGCTGCGACCCTTTCCCAGCCCAGTTCACACCTTCTGGGGCTTCAAAATCTGGATCTACCACGGCACCAAAAAGAGGTGCATCCAGTGGTCTAACCACGTCAGCCCTACGGCCGTTGTGTGATTGACAATCAGCAAAAATTCGCTTATCAATAACAGCGACACTCTGGATATCCGGCAACTGCGGCAGGTTGGGCAAAAAATGTCGAATCAGCATCATTACAAACCTCGGATACATCAGAAACCTTTCTGGTGCTGGAGCAGTTATTTGATGAACAAACTCCGCAAAGAACATCTCGGAGTAGCTGAACTTCTTGTTATAAACCAATGCGATCATCGCCGACTGCATTTTTGACACTATATAATCAAATCCGGCCTTCTTAGGTGCAAAGCACACCATAAAGACATGCGCAAGGTACCTCCATTGGCCTATCAGACCACTCTTCATGTATGAGGCTTTAGCTATATCCAGGCCATACCCATTCTTAAAAAGGCTGCTTGCCTTACTTCCAATGTGAAGTCAATAGGCCCAGCTTCCTGTTCTACCGATCCCAGCTACAAAACTCTTCGAAGCATATCCGCAGAAAATACAAGGAGCTGCCCGGCGATTCTTGTCCTCAACACCGTCGGAGTCACTGTACAATCGACTTGCAGGTGATCCCAAAACTGTCTAACATACGGTAGTACAATTTGCACATTGTGAGAAAGGGCATATGACACCCTGGAATTTGCTAAGAAATCCACCATTTGTCGAAACGCCAGAGCTTCAGGAAGCTCACGATCCGGCGAAACAACCATATTATGCTTTTGAAAGAAAGCGCTTTCACCCATATCTGCACATTAAAGAATCAAATATATTAGAAGGGAAAAAATAAAAATGAAACTCGTTTAAATTCAAATTTGTTTTATTTTGAACTTATGTAAGTTCAAAATCCAACACATATGAATTTCTACAAGTTTGACGTTAGAATTATTCAAACATTTCGATTTCAATAGCAAACTCGAATGACATGTTCGAATTTGACTTGAATTCGAGTTTGTTCACACATTCGACTTTCCTGACAAGTTCGAATGATGAACAAAGTCGAAGTCGGTCACCTTTAGACACAAATCCAAGATTTAAACCCCATTAGACTTAGAAAATTGTATTCACTAGTCCTAGTAGGTTCTCTTCATTGGAACACCTTGCACTAATCCATTTTTAGTAATGTAATTCATCTTTCTCAGGTGCAAGTGTGTCATGCGTCTGTGCCATAAAACCGATTCAGTCTCTGAAGCTTTTGATAGTAGACAAATTGGTCCCATCGAAGATTCCGGCTTGTTCATGTCGAGCATGTACAGGTCATTCTTCCTTGGTGCCCTAATCAGTATCCATTCTTCAGGTACTTTGAATCCCGGTTTCAGCACTAACGCCTCAGTATTAGTGAAAATTACTGAGTTCTTCTTATCACAGATTTGAGATACACTAATGAGATTGTGAACCAGTTTATCAACGTGATAAACTTGATCCAGTTTGATAGTCCCATTAGTGACGACTCCAGTACCGGTGATATTCCCTCCTTTATTTCCAGCGAATGATACAAATCCCCTATTCCCTCCCTTGAAGTCTGCGAGTAGACTTCTTTCCCCTGTCATGTGCCTGGAGCAACCACTGTTGACGAACCATTTGTTGTTTGGACCTGTAGTTATCTCTTGCACATGAAAGAAAAGAGGTTAGTTATGATGGGGAACCCAATCCATGACTGACTTGGTAATACCATTCTCGTCCACATACTTGAACTCTTTCAAATACCCATCTCTCCTTTCAGGTGACTTGGGTTTTTGATTTAGAGCCTGTTGTGGTGTCGAGTGATTTAAGTTCACTCTCGGATAGCCTTTTGTGCCATAACCAGTTCAGGTCTGCATTGCTTCTTGAGATAAAGCATGTTTCAGTTGTGGGATCAGCAGATTTCATGTCCATAACATATACACCTTTCTTCCTTTGTGCACACAGCACAACTTTGCCTTGGGAATCGAATATGTACCCTAGGTGCTCATCAAAATTAACCTTGTAGCCAGCATCACACGGTTGACTTATGCTTACGAGATTCTGTTTTAGCCCAGACACATAGGCTACTCTTTTGAATATAGCAGCACCAGGTTGAAGGGTTCCATATCCCTCTGTGGATCCCTGAACATTATCACTAAATGTGACTTTTGGCCCTTTTTCAGGCTTGAGATCACTCAGCAAGTCCTTGCAACCTGTCATGTGGCCTGAGCAGCCGCTGTCCAAGTACCAAACCTGGGATGGTTGTTTAACCTGCAGAGTGTGATGGAAAAATGTTAGTTATTTTTGGGGGAACTCATCATAGAGATGAGTTCTCCTTCTTTATCAACATTTGTTGATGGACCAGTAAGATCAACACTAATATTTCCTATTTGGATTGTATCAGTTTGGATACTATCCTCATTGACCATGTTACTTCCAATACTACTGGTTTTTGCAATGTTAGAACTAGCAGAGTCAACAGGCCTCATGTCCCCAGTTTCAGGATAGTCTTTGGCCATATGTGTCTTCTTCCCACATTTGTAACACTTTCTCTTTTTAGATTTCTTGGAAGAAGTACTTCCAGAAACACATTCTGGAACATTGTTGTTGAACTTCTTAGCAGGCTTAGTAAACTTATTACTATTTTTAGAAGAATCAACAGTTTGAGTAGAAGGCATAACAGCAACAGCTTTACCTGTATCCTCTTTCCTCTTTTTAGGAGGGCAGATATCAAATATAGGAAGTTTGATTGGCCTTTGACCTTCCACAGGTTTGAGAAACTTATTCCCAACTTTCTCAGATTGACCAATGGCTTTGCCATTACCCTTACTGAGATGTGATGGATGTTGTCTATCAACGTAATTACTACTTTTGGTTTTGAAAGACTTACCTTCATTTATAACCAGTTTCCCACTATGATTTAAAAA
Organism: Centrapalus pauciflorus; assembly: GCA_020465985.1. Classification (NCBI taxonomy): domain Eukaryota; kingdom Viridiplantae; phylum Streptophyta; class Magnoliopsida; order Asterales; family Asteraceae; genus Centrapalus; species Centrapalus pauciflorus. The sequence continues at coordinate 81,129 of JAANYP010003828.1, forward strand.
CTTATTTGAAATCACAGCAGATTTACTTTCAACATGAGACTTACCCTTGTTGACAGCAGGCTGCTTACCTTTTGAAAACTTTTTCTCAAAATGTTCAGCATCAAAAGGATTAACAGGTCTCTTACAATCAGCTTTAGATCCAGAACCTGTCTTGTTAACAGGTTTAGTGTCCAAAGCTGCAGTTTGAAATTGTTTTCCCTTCTTTTGCTTGTGTGAACCAGCTGAGCACTTAGCAGACTGATTTGATGGAGAACACATTCCATTATTAGCTTTTAGAGCTTTTTCACACAAGCTGTCAGTGTTTTGAGGCCTGACAAACCTATTTGTTGAGACTAGCTTACCATTTACTTTCTGAATGAAAGCACTTGGAAGCTCACCAAGAGTGGATAAGTCTTTTTCCAGATTATTTATCTCAACAATTGAAGCTGCTTTATCAAGATCCCCTCCAAGATTGGCTTGGATTTGAGCAGGGATCTGTTGACTGATACAATGATTGACTTTTTGTGCAGATTGGCACCAAGAGTCAACAATCTTTTGAAGCTTGGCATGCTTTGTGTCTTTTTCTCTCTTTTCTTCCAATAAAATGGAATTGATGTGTTTTAATTGATCAAGTTCAGTTTCCAACTTATGGAAGCTGTCTAGTTTACTGGATTTTATTTCAAGATCAGTTTTTAGCTTGGAGATCTCAGACAACAAAGTATTATGCTTCTCAATAGCAACTTTTAAATCAACAAGCAAATATTCAAGCATTTTAACTTTTTCATCAGAACTGTAATCCATAAAATTTTATACCTTATACATCATTGTTGGGTTCCAGTTCTCCAAGCTGCTGAGTGCCTCAGCTTCAGCCAGGTATTGTTTGAAGTTGCTTGTTGATGGGACATCAGTGTTGGCCATCAGACAACAATTATCTTCTTCATCTGATGATGAATCAGATTCCTCCTAGTCACATGTCTCAGTCATGAGTCCCTTCTGCTTGTTGGAAGCCAGTGAGTCCTCCAACTTTCTCAGCTTAGCCATGGCCATTAGGTACTTAACCCTGTAGCCATCGTCCTTGTTTGTCTTGTATGGTTTGGATGATGAGCCAACAACTTTAGACACACAGTCAGTAGCTATATGCCATGTTTTGCCACATTTAAAGCACTCAGCCTTAGTATTGTCAAATGCTTTCTTTTTTATGGCTCCTGACTTCTTTTGAAGCATTTTTCCACCAAACCGTTTCTTATTGTATTTTTTTAAAAAGCATTGCACTCATTTGCTCATCATCTAATTCAGTAAGATCTTCACAGTCTTCTTCCTCAGATAATACTTCCTTTTCATCATCACCCTGTTGATCAGCTTGTGTGAACACATCACACACCTTACCAGCAGGTTGTCTCACGTTGGCCACTAAGGCAGCACCTCTTTTGGACATCTCCAAGGCCATTCTTTTATGTTGCCTTGATTGTTCATCATTTAGAAAAGACCCATACAAATTGACAAGATCCATACCTTTGATGGTGCCTGAGTTTCTTAAAATGGTAGAAAAATAATTCCATTCCTCAGGCAGAATGTCCAAAAACTTGTTTACCAGAGTTAAGTTGTCCTTGGTGATCCCAACAGCTTTGAGATCATTGATTAGAGCAGTGAATCTGGTGTAGGTTTCAGTGAGAGACTCCTTTGGCTTTGCAAAGAAGAGTTCATATTGTCTAACAAGATTGTTGATCCTGTTATCCAGTGTAATAGTGGGACCATCATAGACGGTACACAAAGTATCCCACATCTCTTTTGCAGTCTTCATTTTCTCAACCTGTTTGAACACATCATCAGGAAGAGAAATAACGAGGTTGTTCCTGGCCTTTGCATCAAGAGCAACCAGCCTTTTGTTTTAATCAAACCATTGAGCTTTTGCCTTTTCAAAGGTTCTGATTTCAGGAACAGCTCCTTCAGCAGCAGGAGTGATAGTATTAACAGAAGTTGGCACATATAGACCTTCCATTACTATCTCTGGTAGTTGTGCATCAAGATTCTCTAAGTAGAGCATCATTCTGCACTTCCAACCAGAGAAGTTCTAATGATTGAACTTAGGAGGTTTTGCCATTGAACCATTGTCATAGTAAGAGGAAGAGCTGGCAGCGCTGTTGTCCATGGGGAAATAGGGAGAATGAGAGATCTAGAGTTAACACACACTCTATCTGCTCTGATACCAGTTGTAGGTCCCAAAAGGTTTCCCTAGTATGTTGCTCTAAGCTGTAGAGGGGGGGGGGGGTGAATACAACTATTTAAAATTCAACACACTTTTCTCAATGTTTGTGTATATTATCAACAAGTGTTAATTACAAACAAGCTTGAACTGCGGAATGGTTCAAGCTGAGATGACAGATACAACAGATGTTTAACTAATCTAAGACACACTCAGACTTAGTACAATGAATACACTCACTAAGATGAATTCACTGTTTACAGGACAGACAGATGGACAGCTTGAATAAGAACAGCTTGGACACACGTTACTGTTTTATTCAAGCAGACTTGCATTCCTATATGATTTCTAGAAGAAAATCATTTTAGTGACACTGAGGTTAAGCATTTTATAGTCGAAATCATTTATGCTTTTAATGATTCAGGATAAATCACCTATGTGAGAGAGAAGTGGGGTCGCTTCGAGTGAAATTGTAGGGGCACAATTCTTAGTAGCTCTCGCAGAACCAGGCTAGTGTTACATGAGCATAACGGACACGACTATGAGGAGTTAACCTTTTTAGGAAGATCCTTGTGTGAAGTGTATTGTCGTCTTCACAAATGGTAGCTCAGTTCAAAGACATCGATTTCTACTGACGGCTAGAAGGCTAAGTGCATTTCATAAGGGAAGTTTCAAAGGTTTACACCTAGCTATCATATGCAAGATTTCAACCACTGAAAATTCATTGGAATTTTATGTGTCTTCGATCAATCTCATACAAGTGGGGGATGATTGGAATGTGTTTCGATCGATCTCTCATTCATGTGGGGGATTATTGGAAAAAAGTGTAAATTTTTCAAAGGAAAAAGTGTATTTTCCATGTTTTTGGACCAAATATAATTATATATAATTGTGAGATATATAATTAATATTTAGTGGGTTTGTATTCTCAACGATACAAAGAATGTCCAAAACAGAGCTAAGATGAATGAGATACCGATGCTCAAAGATTGGTGTTTGATGTGGGAAAATGCAAGTTAAAAGTGTGAAAACTTGTCCCACACAGGAAGAAGGACCAAACCACGAGTGGTTTATAAGGAGGAGCCTTGACAAACATGACAAATTACTCCAAGACAAATTTTGGGTCCAAACAGTAGCAAATCATCAAATTTGTATGCGCCCGCATCTGTCTCGTACTTTGTATAATGTATTTTTTGCATGAGCCGCGTTCGTGTCTTGGACGAATCTAGACAATTCTAGAGCCGTTACAGAAATGGTTTAATGATACAATTATTATGTTTAGTTATTAATAAAAAATAGTTTTTTTATTATTACAATTAAATATAATTAATTTGTTGTTAAAACTCATCTCCTATAAAAGGGATGGAGATGCAAACACCAAAATACACTTGGAGAAACAATTGAAACACTTTGCATTCTACGAAATATTTTGCATTTTAACAGCAAGACGTTGTTGCTTCCAAGAACGAAGAACACGTAGAATTCACGTGAATTTTCAGGCAAGTTAGGTTACCCCCGGCAGTACACGCTGCTTTGGCTGTTGTACCCTGGGAAACAGACTTTGAATCTGTTTAAGGGAATCGTGTCAAACACGAGACACAGCCTTCTTTTCCGTATTGTAATTTATTTTTGGGAAAATTATGCAAAAAACCATCAAAGTACAAAATTTTTTCGATTAAGTCCCCATTTCATTTTTTATTTCTGATAAGTCCCCAAACTGCTTAAACCTTTTAAATTGGTCCGTTAACCTGTTATAACAGGTTAACATGCTTAAACCTATTTTGCAAAAACCATCAAAGTATAAAAAATTTTCGATTAAGTCCCCATTTATTTTTTCCCCTTATAAGTCCCCGAACTAATTAAGCATTTCAACTTTTCAATAAAATAAAACGAATTTTTTTAAACTTTTAAAAACGACGATGTTTATTACGATGACAGAACATGTCATGTTTGTCTAGACCGAAATAAGTTGGTTTGAAAACAATATTTTTTCAAAACGACGATGGTTGTTTGAAAGTAATAAATTTTGTTAAAAAGTCCGTTATTCCAGATAATATAAGTTGGTTTGATATAATAACATAAATGATGATTATTTCGATCTTATGTTTGTCTAGACCACAATTTCTAAATATAAACTAGTTCATCTCGACTAAATTTTAAACAATAAAAATGATCGTTTTGATTTATCATTTTTTTTTTTGCATCCACATATGTGTTACGTGAGTGTCAATTGAACAATCACTTAGATTGATAAAACAACAAATAACATGAGTTTCATCAAGATAAGGGATTTATGTGGCAAAAAAATTAGTTAAGGGATATATAAGACAAAATAACTTAGTTAATGGATTTATAAGACAAAATTATTTAGTTGGGGGACTTAATCGAAAAAAATTATAGATTTATAAAATCCACGTTAGCAATTGCAACCCGCTTAATAGGTTACCGGTAACGTGTCTTGAAAAAAACACCAAATTCGTGATTTTTATTTAGTTAAGGGACTTATCAGACAAAAAAACTGATTGAGGGACTTAATCGAAAAAAAACTTGTAGTTTGATAATTTTCAATACTGTTATTTCATTTACTTGTAAGTTTAATTTCCGTATTCTATTTATTTCCGTGTATTGTACTTTAATTTCTGATATGTAATTCGTAATATATTTCTTATATTTTATAGTTGGTATCAGGCACACTATTCCTACAATATATATATATATATATATATATATATATATATATATATATATATATATATATATATATATATATATATATATATATATATTCGGAAAATCATTCCATGTGAATATAAATAAAAGAAGTTTTGTAATGTAGGACATAACATCAAATACGAGTGAAAGTATAAATAACTCAATAAATATATAAAATATTAGAACAATTAAATTAATTTTAAAAATCGGTTCGGTTTGGTCTTTTGTTTCAGTTTTGAGAGGGAATCCAAACCCAAACCAATTACTTCAGATTTTTCGGTTTCGGTTTTTTGGGTACCAGTTCAGCTTTTGCTCAACCCTCGATGGTGGTTTTTGAAATGTGAAAGCTTCATTAAAACACATAAAGAAGAAAAATGATATGGTTTCAAATATTATAGTTATCGTATATCTTAATCAAATATATATTCTTTTTGAATGTTGTAGATTTGGAAATTTGGATTTTAATATATTGCATTATGTCAAACATTTTGCATTATGCAGCATTTTTATTCATAATGATTTTTTATCAAAGAATTTACATTATATTTTAAAGAAAATTTTTTCATATGAAGAATGTAAGGTAACTGAAAAATTTAAAATCCTGGGGAAAGCTGGGTTTTTAAATAACAAATAAGAATGAGATTTAAGAAATCCTGAGATTTTAAATATTTACTGAAATCTGCGAATCCAACGTAAGATTCTAGTGAATCCTAGTAAATTCGCGAACCAGATGCTTCCTTAGAACGTAGGATTTCAATATAGAGAGACTTTGAAGGTCGGATTTTGGTAAATCCTTCTGATGGTGAATCTTAATTGTTTATATTCCATACGTATATTTCATAATGAATATGGCATTTAACCAAATATACATAGTTCTTTTTGAAAGTTGGAGACTTGTAAAGTTGGATTTTAATGTGTTGAGACTTTATAATATGGAAACTTTGAAAGTTGGATTTTGATTAATTGTTTTTGATGGTGAATCTTAAATGCTATTCCATATGGAATTTCATTACCATAATGACATAATGAATATGACATTCAACCAAATATACGTAGTTTCTTTTGATAGTTGGAGACTTGGAAAGTTGGATTTTAATATATTAAGACTTTACAATGTGGAAACTTTTAAAGTGGGATTTTGTTCATTTTCTTGTGATGTTGAATCTTGAATGTTTATATTCCGCATGTAGACTCAATAATGAATATGAAAGATATGCATTATTGTAGTTTGATATTCAACGATGAATATATGCATTATAGTTTGATATTCAACGATGAATTTACAAAGTAAATGTAATGAATCAAAGGTGAAAAAAATATTAATACTGTATTATGTATCAGTCTATTGCTTTCAACAAATATTTTCTTAACTTTATATTATAATTTTAAGGGCTAATGACCAAAAATAATAACATCTTTTGTCATTTTTTTCATTAATAGCAACATCATTACTTTTTTATCATTAATAACAATAACTTTTGTTTTTTTTAATCAATATTAGCAACTTTCAACCCAACTAACTGAGTTTCCAGTTAACTTAGCTGACATGGATTTTTTTTGCTGAGTTGGATACCCACGTGTATAACCACATGTACCAGGTTATCCACTCGGCTTCCGGATGTGCCACCATCGCTGCCCGAACCGCCGGAATCTTGGCCCAGCATGAGGGCATATTGGGGTCGAGTAAGACGTTGTTGTAAAAGATATCGAAACCATGAATTCGACAATAATCTACTTTATTCCAGTAAAAGCTTAACAAGAAATGGTCTCCGGTGGGGCTTTTGCATGGGGTTGATCGTGATCCGGTGACGATTTCGACTCGCTCTTGCAACTTGGGATCGAATAAAGGGTGAAGTTTAAGCCAGGTTCGTCTTTTTCGGTCCCAAATATTGATGGGTTTGTCGAGGTGTAGCCGAAGCTTGAGTCGTCGTAGAAGGTTGAGACGGGTCAGTCGTATTTGAGGCTGGAGGCCGGGTCGGGTTGGTTGTTACAGTTGCAGGAATTTTGTTTGGATAGAGAGAAAATGAGGATTGAGTCGAGAGTGGAGAAGAAGAGGGCCCTAAGAAGTAACAATGCGGACACAACTCCGGCAAGGAAGACGGAGGGTCGGTCAAGAATGCGAATCGCCGGCTTTCGCTAGCTGGTGGGGGAGAATGCCACCATGGAGGATCCCAAAATTTTAACCCGGTACATCTGGTTATACACGTGGGTGTCCAACTCAGCAAAAAAAATCCATGTCAGCTAAGTTAACTGGAAACTCAGTTAGTTTCCAGTTAGTTGGGTTAAAAGTTGCTAGTATTGATTAAAAAAAAACAAAAGTTATTGTTATTAGTGATAAAAAAAAATAATAATGTTGCTATTAATGGAAAAAAAATGACAAAAAATGTTACTATTTTTGGTCGTTAGCCCTAATTTTAATAATAATAAACATAACTATAAATTTAAGTTGAATTTTCACACTGAATTTTTAGAAAGCTCAATACTGAAATTAATATAAAATCATCATTAATATGATATGATTTATTCCTTCAATATCACTCTTCATATACGGTCACCAGTATTCATATTTCATATCGTATTATACTTTGATGTCATCTAAATAAATTGAAAATTTTGAATCATGTGCTTCAGATTGAATTCTTTTCGAATATTACCAAGCTTTGACAACTAGATTCAGTTCTTAAAGAATTTCAACCCACAATAATCAGTGATTAATTATGGGACTCAATGGAACAACACCACACACACACATAGACGATATGAATCCTGTGAAGAATTAAATATTGGTAAAATGTAAGAAATGTTGAATCAGAGAACACATATGTTGAATCTATGTGTTATTCCTAGACCTGGCAATTTGGTACACGACACGACAGACACGACACGTATACGACACGAGTTTTCCTTATATGGGTTTTGCAAATTCGTGTTTCGTGTAAATTCATCTTGTGATGACCTCCCCTTACGGGGCAGTCCTCAGAGTCTAGGTCCCACATTATGCAACACGATATCAATCATAACTAAGATAGAGTAATTTAAGTTGCAGAATTTCAGATTACAAGTACAAACATTAGGATAAGTTTAATACAATTTTAGTACGAATTACAATTTTCAAATTAAACTTATAAAGGGTACCAGACTAATCTAATTTATGTCATCATACAATCAAATCAAGTCTACGCAGACCACCACAATTATCATCTGCCAATTAGTACCGAAGAGTTTGTTGAGTAGTGGTCTATAGAATACTTCAATCTTGATCTTGTAAGACCTAAGAACTAGGTCCGGCAGGTGACTTTCCTATATCTTAACCTGTAAAAATGTCAAATAGCAACTGTAAGCAAAGCTTAGTGAGAATATAGATTTTCAGATTTCATGCATTAATCAAGCGGATCATGGGTCAAAGCGTGATATGTCTGGACTGCCGCTACAGCCACTCATGATTGAGACATAGAATTCATAGAATTGGATGATGTTCAGCTCATGCTCACGCATTTAGTGGAAGCTATCCACTTATGCTGGGCTAGCTACCAGCGGTCTTCATGGGGGAACATCGGAGTGTCTATACCAAGTTCAATAGAACTGGTGAAGTAGCATGGTCTAGAACAATAGACCGACAAGGCTAATCATGCTAAGCTGAATTAATATGTCAAAGATGCAAGTAATAATGAAAGCATAAGTCATTGGGGTCATGATTGCAATAAACTCATAGCAATAACTGAAATGAATAGTAAGTACAATGTCATTTGAAATGATAAGTCAAATAGCTATCATGATCCACAGGGCATCACCGAACCATGGTGTGCACAGGTCACAATCCAGCTGAACATTCATGAATGTCAAATAATCTATCATCAACAATATATCTCAACCGGAAGTCTAGCATGCAAAACTGAATATCTATAACTCACTGTTTCTGTAGTCTTTATCAAGCAGATTTATAATTCACCACCTGAGTTATCCCAGGATTTATCTTTAATCTTGATCTATCTGATCTCTGGCTTTTCTTTTCTAATCAGTGACCCACTTTCAATATCTTTCAATCTTTAATTCTTTGTTCAGATTTATCTGAACCTGTCCAGAATTTATCATATAGTATCATTAGCTTTAAGCTTTTAAATCTTTATTTAATCTGATTCTGATAACAGATAACTCACCGATCATTTTGTTTGTTTCTTTAAATTCTCAAAAGATCAATATATATATATATATATATATATATATATATATATATATATATATATATATATATATATATATATATATATATGTATGTATGTATGTATCATGGTACTGTTGTATAATATCAATTATTAATGATTTTAATTTATCAAAACAGGATATTCGGATTAGGACCATCTGGATTGGTCATCCGGATTCGGACCAATCCGGATCAGGCACCCGGATTCGGACCGAATGGCTGACCCGAATTTGGACCGACCGAACTAGCCACCCGAATTAGATCATCCGAACTCGGGTCATCCGAGTTCGGACCACCTTTCATCCGAAATGCTTCATCCGAAATAGGCATTCTATCCAAATTAAGTATTTTGTCCGAAGTATGGATCCGAAATGGGGCTTCATCCGAATTCGGCTCAACCGAATTCGGATCCCACATCTTCTTAATTTCCCAGAATTGTTCTTGGTGTTCTAAGTCATATTCATACCGATTTTTCATGAAAATTCACAAAACTGATTTTCATTAACATGCAACTTAATAATATGTTATATTATCATTATTGGGTTGTTTTTATATCATTTTTCCTATCAAAAACATCATAAATTTAGCAAGATCATCCAAATTTCTTTCTTTTTGTCAAGAACACATGGGTTTTATAAAAATTCCGATTTTCACTTTATTTGGACAATCCAAACTAAAATCTTTGTTTCTATTACATTTATACACTTAAATACATGCTTATCTATTTAAATTTCCAACATGCAACCAACAATCTTCAAATTAAAATCTTAGGTTTCGGTTTTTAACAAAACCGAACCAAAACTCATGAAATACGAAATTTAAATGGATTTTACCTCAAAATCTTGTTGTTTGATGATGATTGATTATTGTTGACTCCTTCTTTGATTGCTTCCTCAATTAATTGCAAATTAATGAAGTTCTTGGTGATTTTGGGAAGAAGCCGTAGGTTTAGTGAGAGAGAGTAGAGAGAGAGTGTGTCAAAAACTTTTAAGTGTAGTTAATGATCTTTAAAACCATTAATTTAGTTTAAACATATCAATTTGATAATTTGACAATTTTACAATATACTTTTGTATAATTCATCTTTTTAATCTTAATCATCTTTAATAATTTATATCATAAATATAATTTAATCAAATAATCTTAAACTTAATTAAATTACAAAATAAATAATGTAATTAAATTACATTATTGGATCAAACATAGAAATTAAAGTTAAGTCAAAAGCTAGGTTGTTACAGAATGGGCTCCACCACGCATAAACTTCGTCCTCGAAGTTAGCTATGCTCGAACAGACTTCAAATAGGTAGCTTTCATGACATCTTTTGATTCCCAAGACTGATGCGAACCCTTGTGTTGTTTCCACTGAACGAGCACCATCTGTATTTCTTTATTCCGAAGCTTTTTGGTCTTTGAGTCCAGGATACGTTCTGGCTCTTCAACCACGCGTAGCTTCTCATCAATTTGCACATTAACGTGTGGTATCTGTACCTCTATTTCATCAGCTAGACTCTTTCGTAGATGACTAACATGGAATACAGGATGTATTCCAGCTAAGTCAGTTGGCAGTTCAAGACGATAAGATTGATTTCCTATCTTTTCAACAATCTTGAACGGGCCGATGAATCTCGGAGCTAGCTTGTTCCTCTTTATGAACCGGACCATATTCTTCATTGGAGATACTTTCAGCATGACTTCTGCCTACTTTGAACTTCAAGTATATTCCTTCTGACAAGTTGAATCTTATCCTGAGTCAACTGTAGAAGGGCAGGACCTGCTAAAGGCGATTCACCTGTTTCGCGCCAACAGGCGGGAGTTCTGCACTTTCGTCCGTATAAAGCTTCAAAAGGAGCCATCTTAATCGTGGAGTGATAACTGTTGTTGTATGAGAATTCGACCAAGGGTAAATGGTCATCCCAGTTACCACCCAGATCAAGAATGCAGGCACGGAGCATATCTTCAAGAGTCAAGATAGTGCGTTCACTTTGGCCATCTGCACTAGGGTGATAAGCTGTACTCATAGAGATTCGAGTACCCATCCCGTCTTACAGTGCTTTCCAAAATCTCGAAGTGAAACGACTATCACGATCAGAGACGATAGATTTTGGCACACCATGACGTGAAATAACCTCGGTGATATACATCTGTGCCAATCTATCAAGAGAGTATGTCTCTTTCATCGGTATGAAATGTGCTGACTTCGTTAATCGATCCACGACTACCCAGATGGAGTCGTGTTGTCTCTTGGTCTTTGGCAATTTCGTGACAAAGTCCATGGTTATATGCTCCCACTTCCACTCAGGAACTGGCAGTGGTTGCATATCCCCGAAGGGCTTCTGGTGTTCTGCCTTAACCATTTGACATACTATGCAGCTTTCAACGAACTGACCGATGTCTTTCTTCATTCCTGGCCACCAATAATCAGCTTTCAGATCGAAATACATCTTTGAGCTGCCAGGATGAATGGATAACTTGGTCTGATGGGCTTCAGATAGAAGAGTGTTGCGAATAGAACCATATTTAGGAACCCAAATTCGGTTTCCCTTGAGACATTGAAGTCCCAAATTGTAACAACCTAATTTTGATCTAGTCATAATTCAGTAATATATTGACCCGATAATGTAATAAGGTTGAATTATTTGAATTATAATTTAATTAATAATGAAATATTAATTAAATTATATAAATATTTAATTTATGAATTAATTAATTATTAAAGAAAACTAAATAAAAAGAGATATAATATACAAAAATGAAAGTGAGTTAGCTAGCAAACATAACTAGACGACGTATATAAACGAGAATCAAGCTCAAAAGATCAGATTCGACTCTCTCTCTCTAACTCTCTCTCTCTAAACTCTCTCTCTAGTTTCTCTCTCTAACTTCTCTCTAGAAATTCTCCTAAACCGACCGTCCGATCATCGAGATAAATATACCGTTAGGAAGATCTCGGCGAATACTACATGGATATATCAATTTCTGCTTGAATTCAGACGAATTGAGGTAAGTTTATGTATATTTTCCGTTTTATATATATAGGATATTCTCGAATCTACTGAGTTTTATGAAATTTAAAGCCTTTTTATCAGATTTAACTAGAATAAGTGTAAGATAATCGAACATAGGCTTAATATTGATTATATATGTGATTTATGCCTTAGAAATCCAAGTTTTAGAGTTGTAAATATGATCAGATTCGAGAGCATTATGATCAGATTCGAAAATACATAAAGAACAAACTCGAGATATATATGATCAGATTCGAATTGCATAGATTCGAGTCTATGAGTTCGAATCTATTCTTTTCCCCTAGACTCGAGAGTGACTTCGATTCTATATGTATATTTCGATTCTATGCATAGTTCGAACCTAATCTCCATGTATGTGTATGTCTCGAATCTAACCATTAGATTCGAAGGGTTCCATTTCGAATCTGATCCATGTTCTTCGAATCTAGCTAGTTAAACTCGAAGTATGTATGTGTTTCGAATCTAATCTTTAGATTCGAATGAATATTTCGAATCTGATGCCTTTAAATTCAAAATCTGATTTTTGTTCCAAGCCTAAGATGATATATGAACTAACAAATTATCAGAATCAGATAAAATGAAGAATTTAAGACCAAAAGATGATGACATTAATAAAGATGATGAAAATGACAAAGATATTATCATGCATGATTTTGAACAGGTTCAGTATATATTCTGAACAAAGACTTAAAGATTTAAAGACCTGATTGACAGAGAACAGATTGATAAAATCCTGAGATAACTCAGGTGGCAGATTCATATATCTGTTTGACCAAGACCCAACACTGTGAGTTATAGATATTCAAATTGAACATGCAAAGATCCGTTTGAGATATATTGATGCTGTTACATTATTTGACATTCATTTATCAGCTGGATTGAGACCTGTGCACACCATGGATGGGTGTTGCCCAGTGAATCATGATAGCTAATTGCTTATCATTTCATATTGCATTTATTAGCGTTTCAGACTTTGCTTTATGATTCGTTGCTATCATGATTCCTAAGACTTATGCTTATTTCATTAATCAGACTTGATAAGATTTATTCAGCTTGACTAGCCCTTATGGTCTATTGTTCTAGACCCGGCTATTTCACCAGTTCTTATGAACTTGGTAATGACCTCCGATGTTCGGCCATGTTGACCTACTGGTAGCTAGCCCAGTATGTGGCTGATCCCCACGATATAAGCGTGAGTGTGGTTTGAACATCATCCGATCTTAAGATACTATATCTCAATCATGATGAGGGCTGTAGCGGCAGCCAAGACTTATCACGCTTAGATTTATAACTCCGCTTGACACGCATGTTAATATTGAAAATCTATAAACTCACTAAGCTTTGCTTACAGATGTTGCTTTATAATTTTACAGGAAAAAGCAAAGGAAAGTCACCTGCCGGACCTAGTTCTTAGGTCTTACACGATCAAGACAGAAGTATCATAGACCTCTACTCAACGATCTCATTTTGGTACTAATTGGATGATGATATTGTGGTGATCTGGGTAGATTTATTTTGATAATATGATGACATGAATTAGATTAGACTTGTGCCCTTTATAAGTTTAATTTAAAAACTTAATCTGTATTAAACTTAAATCTTAATAGCTTGTACTGTAATTTAATTTTCCGCATTATAATTACTCTATCTTAGTTTGATTGATATCGTATTGCATGATGTGGGACCTAGACTGGTGAGAACTGCCCCGTAAAGGGTGGTCTTCACAGGATGGTATCAGAGCCCATAGTTTGAGTGAATCAAGTATTACGTGAGTATACTTGGTCTCAAACTGAAGCAATACATATGTATCAATCATTTAGGTGGTTTGAACTGAGATAGGATGTACAGACTATTAGGATGGGAAAAAGGGTACATAGATCTAAGTCTATAAACTGATAGTTAATTGATTTTAAATTTTCAGCTAAGATGTCAGGATCAGGATCAGGTGATATTCCCAACAACATGACCCCACAACAAATGTTTGAGATGATGCAACAATTACTAGCACAACACTCAGAACAACAGAATAAGATTATGCAAGAACAGTTTCAGGCCAGAGATGAGGCCGAAACTAAAAGACGTAATGATAAGAAAAATAAGCGAAAAGATAAACAAGTTCAGAATGAAGAATCTGATTCTGATAACTCTACCCCTGAAACTCAAATTGAGCAGCCTAAAGGCTGTAAGTTTAAGGATTTCAAAGCAAGCGGTGCCCTGAATTTCGAGGGTACAGTTGATCCGATTCAGGCGATGGATTGGATCAGTCATACGGAAGAAATATTTAGAATCTCTGACTGTTTAGATTCTAAGAAAGTGAGCTACGCATCTGCGTTGTTTATTGGAGCTGCTCGTGCATGGTGGAAGACACAGAGAAGCATATACGGTGAGGAGGTGATTCAGACTTTAGAATGGGAACAATTCCTCGAAATGTTTAATGCCAAGTACTGCCCGGTCGACCAGCGAGATAAAATGGAAGTACAACTGATGCAGTTGACTCAGGGAACAAAGACAGTCGACGAATACGAGCACGAGTTTTCACGTCTATGTGGTTACTCTTCATACCAGGTTGCTACTGAAGAAAGGAAAATGAATAGGTTCCGAGTAGGACTCAATCCTAGATACAGACATCCAATGAGCGCAATTAAATATAAGAGTTACTTGGAAATGGTTGAAGCTGCAAGACAAATCGAGAGAGGATATCTAGAATACGGCGATCAGCTATACGCTCCGTCTACCAATCCAATGAACCCGTCTCCTCCAAAGAAACAACGATTTGGCAGATTCTTTAAGCCAAATAAATCTCAGACTCAGCAATCCTATCAGCATAATTCACAACCGAAAGCCCAAGCGTATTCCCTCACGAACGAACCACGATTCTGCAGGCGATGCAGAAAGTCACACATGGGGTTGTGCAATCCAGAAGATGTCACTTGCTTCTCATGCAACATGATAGGTCATAGCAGCGAGGAATGTCCACAGCAGGGACGTGGATGTGCAAAATGCGGGAAACGAGGGCACTTCATGTATCAGTGTAGAAGCGGGCCGCGATATCAGTCTCAATCATCTGCGGGAGGTTCTTCGGGAAAAAGTTCTGCTGCAACGCCAATTGCCCGGACACGAGCTTTCCAAATCACTGCCGAGGAAGCCAAAGAAACGCCTGATGTAGTTACGGGTATGTTTTTACTTAATTCGATTCCGGCACGTATACTATTTGATTCTGGCGCAAGTCGTTCTTTTATATCGACTTCTTTTGCATCAAGACTACATAAAGCTCCATCAAAACTCCCTGTGATTCTAGACATTGAGACAGCCAGTAACAACTTTGTTATGGCTGATTCCGTTTATCGAAACTGCACTCTACTCATCGGTAACATTGTATTCAATCTCGATCTCATCCCGATTCCATTAAAAGAGTTCGACGTTATTATCGGCATGGATTGGCTAACGAAAAATGAAGCTACTATTGTCTGCAACCGCCGAATCATTCGAATCAAGACTACAGACGGCCGAGTGTTAGAGATTAAAGGCGAAAAGCGAAAAGGTGATCACTGCTTCATTTCCATTGAAAAAGCACATAAGTATCTATCTAAAGGTCGCGAATCTTATTTGTGCTATGCTTTATCCGAAACCAACCCTGAAAAGAAATCTCTGTCTGATATCCCGATAGTCTGCGAGTTCCCGGACGTCTTTCCTGACGACATTTCTGGAGTGCCACCGGAACGTCAAGTCGAGTTTAGTATTGACTTGGTTCCTGGTGCGGCTCCTATTGCGAAGGCTCCATACAGACTTGCACCTGCAGAAATGCAGGAAATGTCAAAGCAACTGCAAGAGCTGTTGGAGAAGGGGTTTATCCGACCGAGTTCTTCTCCGTGGGGTGCACCAGTTCTGTTTGTTAAAAAGAAAGACGGAACTTTCCGTATGTGCATCGACTACCGCGAGTTGAACAAGGTTACAATAAAGAATAAGTATCCTCTGCCCAGAATCGATGATCTGTTTGATCAGTTACAAGGAGCCAGTTACTTTTCGAAAATAGATCTCCGTTCTGGGTATCATCAGTTAAAAGTCAGAGAAGAAGATGTTCCAAAGACAGCCTTCCGTACAAGATACGGTCATTACGAATTTCTCGTGATGCCGTTTGGATTAACGAATGCACCAGCGGCGTTCATGGACCTCATGAATCGCGTGTGCAGACCAATGTTGGATAAATCAGTTATCGTGTTCATAGACGATATTCTGATTTACTCCAAAACGGAGGCTGATCATTCTAGTCATCTGCGGCAATTGCTAGAGTTATTAAGAAAAGAAAGACTCTACGCAAAATTCTCTAAGTGCGAATTTTGGCTCAGACAGGTATAATCTCTATTATATAAGTCTTGAGCTGTTTCCTTAACTATTCTATGATCCATTTCAGAATTTGAATTTCTATCTTGATTCTTATAGATCCAGTTCCTTGGCCATGTTGTTTCTGGCGAAGGAATTTCTGTTGATCCTTCGAAAGTCGAGGCCGTTCAGAAATGGCAAACGCCTCGCAATGCCTCTGAAATAAGAAGTTTCCTCGGATTGGCTGGTTACTACCGGCGATTCATAAAGGACTTCTCGAAGATTGCTGTACCTCTAACGACGCTAACACGAAAGAATACTCCTTTCGTTTGGACTGATAAACAGCAAGAGGCATTTGATATTCTGAAGCAAAAGTTGATTCAAGCGCCGATCCTAGCCTTGCCAGAAGGTAATGACGATTTCGTTGTTTACAGCGACGCTTCTGGTACTGGCTTAGGATGTGTTCTTATGCAAAGGGGAAAAGTAATTGCCTACGCTTCAAGGCAATTAAAAGATTACGAGAAAAGTGCACCAACTCATGATCTTGAGCTGGCTGCCGTCACCTTTGCTCTGAAAATCTGGCGGCATTATCTATATGGGACTCGGTGTCAGCTCTACACCGATCATAAGAGTCTCAAATACCTTTTTACTCAGAAAGATCTGAACATGAAACAGCGTCGATCCTTGGAGCTTATCAAGGATTATGATTGCGAGATCTTATATCATCCCGGCAAGGCAAATGTTGTCGCGGATGCATTGAGTAGAAAAGTGTATCCAGAAAAGTGCTGCTATGCCTTAACTCCAGTTATATTCTCTTCTGATCTTATTGAAGATATTCGAGTTGCTCAAACTGAAGCGCTGAAAGAAGAGAACATAGATTCTGAAAATCTAAAAGGGCAGTTACAATTTCTAACTCTGAACCATTTGGGACTTCACTGTCTCAAGGGAAACCGAATCTGGGTTCCTAAATATGGTTCTATTCGTAGCACTCTTCTGTCCGAAGCTCATCAGTCCAAGTTATCCATTCATCCTGGCAGTTCAAAGATGTATTTCGATCTGAAAGCCGATTACTGGTGGCCAGGTATGAAGAAGGATATCGGAAAATGTGTTGAAAGCTGTAGAGTATGCCAGATGGTTAAGGCAGAACATCAAAAGCCCTTTGGAGATATGCAACCACTGCCAGTTCCTGAATGGAAGTGGGAGCATATAACCATGGACTTTGTCACAAAACTGCCAAGGACCAAGAGACAACACGACTCCATCTGGGTAGTCGTGGATCGATTAACGAAATCAGCACATTTTATTCCGATGAAAGAAACATATTCTCTCGATAGATTGGCGCAGCTATACATCACTGAAATTATTTCACGACACGGTGTGCCAAAGTCTATCGTATCAGATCGTGATAGTCGTTTCACGTCCAGATTCTGGCAAGCATTACAAGAAGGGATGGGTACTCGGATTTCTATGAGTACTGCTTATCATCCAAATGCAGATGGCCAGAGTGAGCGTACTATTCTAACTCTCGAAGATATGCTTCGTGCCTGCATTCTTGATTTAGGTGGTAACTGGGATGACCACTTGCCGTTGGTCGAATTTTCCTATAATAACAGTTATCATTCTACGATCAAGATGGCCCCTTTTGAAGCTTTGTACGGTCGAAAGTGCAGAACTCCTACCTGTTGGCGCGAAACAGGCGAATCGCCAATAGCAGGTCCTGCCCTTCTACAGTTGACTCACGAGAAGATTCAACTTGTTAGAAGAAATATTCTTGAAGCTCAAAGCAGGCAGAAGTCATATTATGACAACCGACATCGATCTATCAGTTTTGCGGTTAACGATTGGGTGATGTTAAAAGTATCCCCAATGAAGAATGTGGTGCGGTTCATTAAAAGAAACAAGCTAGCTCCGAGATTTATTGGTCCGTTCAAGATCGTTGAAAAGATTGGGAATCAGTCTTACCGTCTTGATCTACCAGCGGACTTAGCTGGAATACATCCTGTATTCCATGTCAGCCATCTGAGAAAGAGCTTAGCAGATGAAAGAGAGGTTCAGATACCACATGTTAACCTACAGATAGATGAGAAGCTTCGCGTGGTTGAAGAGCCAGAACGTATTCTGGACACAAAGACTAAGAAGCTTAGGAATAAAGAGATACAGATGGTGCTTGTCCAGTGGAAACACCACAAGGGTTCGCATCAGTCTTGGGAATCGAGAGATGTTATGAAAGCTACATATCCCGGTCTGTTCGAATCTAGCTAACTTCGGGGACGAAGTTTGTGCGTGGTGGAGCCCATTCTGTAACAACCTAATTTTGATCTAGTCATAATTCAGTAATATATTGACCCGATAATGTAATAAGGTTGAATTATTTGAATTATAATTTAATTAATAATGAAATATTAATTAAATTATATAAATATTTAATTTATGAATTAATTAATTATTAAAGAAAACTAAATAAAAAGAGATATAATATACAAAAATGAAAGTGAGTTAGCTAGCAAACATAACTAGACGACGTATATAAACGAGAATCAAGCTCAAAAGATCAGATTCGACTCTCTCTCTCTAACTCTCTCTCTCTAAACTCTCTCTCTAGTTTCTCTCTCTAACTTCTCTCTAGAAATTCTCCTAAACCGACCGTCCGATCATCGAGATAAATATACCGTTAGGAAGATCTCGGCGAATACTACATGGATATATCAATTTCTGCTTGAATTCAGACGAATTGAGGTAAGTTTATGTATATTTTCCGTTTTATATATATAGGATATTCTCGAATCTACTGAGTTTTATGAAATTTAAAGCCTTTTTATCAGATTTAACTAGAATAAGTGTAAGATAATCGAACATAGGCTTAATATTGATTATATATGTGATTTATGCCTTAGAAATCCAAGTTTTAGAGTTGTAAATATGATCAGATTCGAGAGCATTATGATCAGATTCGAAAATACATAAAGAACAAACTCGAGATATATATGATCAGATTCGAATTGCATAGATTCGAGTCTATGAGTTCGAATCTATTCTTTTCCCCTAGACTCGAGAGTGACTTCGATTCTATATGTATATTTCGATTCTATGCATAGTTCGAACCTAATCTCCATGTATGTGTATGTCTCGAATCTAACCATTAGATTCGAAGGGTTCCATTTCGAATCTGATCCATGTTCTTCGAATCTAGCTAGTTAAACTCGAAGTATGTATGTGTTTCGAATCTAATCTTTAGATTCGAATGAATATTTCGAATCTGATGCCTTTAAATTCAAAATCTGATTTTTTGTTCCAAGCCTAAGATGATATATGAACTAACAAATTATCAGAATCAGATAAAATGAAGAATTTAAGACCAAAAGATGATGACATTAATAAAGATGATGAAAATGACAAAGATATTATCATGCATGATTTTGAACAGGTTCAGTATATATTCTGAACAAAGACTTAAAGATTTAAAGACCTGATTGACAGAGAACAGATTGATAAAATCCTGAGATAACTCAGGTGGCAGATTCATATATCTGTTTGACCAAGACCCAACACTGTGAGTTATAGATATTCAAATTGAACATGCAAAGATCCGTTTGAGATATATTGATGCTGTTACATTATTTGACATTCATTTATCAGCTGGATTGAGACCTGTGCACACCATGGATGGGTGTTGCCCAGTGAATCATGATAGCTAATTGCTTATCATTTCATATTGCATTTATTAGCGTTTCAGACTTTGCTTTATGATTCGTTGCTATCATGATTCCTAAGACTTATGCTTATTTCATTAATCAGACTTGATAAGATTTATTCAGCTTGACTAGCCCTTATGGTCTATTGTTCTAGACCCGGCTATTTCACCAGTTCTCACGAACTTGGTAATGACCTCCGATGTTCGGCCATGTTGACCTACTGGTAGCTAGCCCAGTATGTGGCTGATCCCCACGATATAAGCGTGAGTGTGGTTTGAACATCATCCGATCTTAAGATACTATATCTCAATCATGATGAGGGCTGTAGCGGCAGCCAAGACTTATCACGCTTAGATTTATAACTCCGCTTGACACGCATGTTAATATTGAAAATCTATAAACTCACTAAGCTTTGCTTACAGATGTTGCTTTATAATTTTACAGGAAAAAGCAAAGGAAAGTCACCTGCCGGACCTAGTTCTTAGGTCTTACACGATCAAGACAGAAGTATCATAGACCTCTACTCAACGATCTCATTTTGGTACTAATTGGATGATGATATTGTGGTGATCTGGGTAGATTTCTTTTGATAATATGATGACATGAATTAGATTAGACTTGTGCCCTTTATAAGTTTAATTTAAAAACTTAATCTGTATTAAACTTAAATCTTAATAGCTTGTACTGTAATTTAATTTTCCGCATTATAATTACTCTATCTTAGTTTGATTGATATCGTATTGCATGATGTGGGACCTAGACTGGTGAGAACTGCCCCGTAAAGGGTGGTCTTCACACAAATGATTCATAGATAGAAATTGAAGTTGCCCTTTGAGATTTTCAGAACAGAGATTCTCTTCTTTCAATGCTTCAGCTTGAGCAGATCTAATGTCTTCGATGAGATCAGAAGAGAATACGATTGGAGTCAGGGCATAGCAACACTTTTCACTAGTACAAAATATGTCATTCGTCACGCTAAAAAACCGTGGCCATAGACCTTTGGCCACAATTTTATTTTTCATTCAAATCGTGACCAAAGGTCGCATCACTTTTGGTACCTTATGGCTACATTTAATATTTGTCACTAAATCATATGTAAAACCGTGGCTGTATGGTAACAATATCTATATAGTTGTGGTCTATATTTTTTAGTAACCGTGACCGTAAAATACTTTTAGTCACAATTTCTTTTAACACCATGACAATTGGATACATTTAGACACACATAAACAATCAATCTGTGGCGTTAACATCCTTACAGACACGCATAAACAAATAAACCGTGGCCACCTGATATATTTAAAGACGCAAAAATATTTAATCGTGACAATTGGGTAAATTTATACACACATAATCAGCTAAACAGTAACTATTTGAGAATTTTAAACACACCCCATGAATGAAACCATGACAATTGGTTATATTTTGACGCACATAAACTCTTAAGTGTGACCATTGGTACATTTTAGACATGCATAAATAATTAAACCGTGACCGTCGGGTACACTTAGACACACATAATTAATTAAAATGTGACCATTGGTTGCAATTGGACATACATAAAGTATTAGATCGTGACAATTGGTACATTTTGACACATAAAAATAATTACACCGTGACCATACCATTATTTTAGTCACATAATAATTCGTTGATTCATGACAATTTTTTGCTTTTAGACACATATAATAAACAATACCGTCACCATAAAGTATTTATAGTTACTTATTTCTTCCTAATCATGGCAATTAATAACTTTTAGACACATGCAACAATACAATCTGTGACAATTAGATACTTATTGTCACATTATATTTCTTTTAAAATCACTATTGTTCCTTTTAGACACGTGTAAAAACTTAAACTGTGACAATAAGTTACTTACAGCCACATGTGTTTTCTTTTATCGTGGTTCTTGTTTACTTTTAGACACACATAACATTTATAATAGTGACCGTAAAATTTTTATAGTGTCATGTTGTTTCATAAACGGTGATCCTTGATTCCTTTTAGTCATACAAAATAAAATAAAGTGTGACTATAAAATACATACAGTTACATTTTTGTTCTTTTATCATGGTTAATGTTTAGTTTCAGACACAATAATATATTAAACTGTGACGATAAAATACTTATAATCACATGTTTTTTTTTAAATTATGATCACTAAATATTTTTTGTTACACAAAATAAAATAAACCGTGACCTTAAAGTAGTTATGGTGACAATTTTTTTCTTTTTTTCATGACTAATTGTTACTTTTAGCCCTGGGTAATTAAATAACAAATACTAAGCTACTATTAATATAAAATATATAGCAAAAATGAAAAATATACAATAAAATGTAATAAAAAGAGAAATGTTGTTGATAAAAATGTAAAATCCATACACTATTCATAAAAGATGCAAAATACAGAAATGTTGTTAATAATAATATAAAATCCATACACTGCTAAAAAAAATGCAAAATCCATGGTTACCGAAAAACCAAACTTCTATGTTTTATCTTTAAGAGCATTGCTTCTTGTTTGCTTTTTTATTCCCTCTACCGTTGTGTATTGTTTTTTCCTTTTCTTCGACTTTTGCATTTCTTTCTCTTGAGCTGCAGTTAGCGGTTCCTGTAACAACAAAATTAGCTAAACATCAAAACAAATATGAATAATGTTATTTAATAAAACTTTTTAGAAAAAGCAACTCGTTTAATGAAAACTAAATTATTTAAGCAACAAAGATACCTTAAATGGTACAAGCTCCTTTGGCCAAGCCACGAATGCTTCCTAAATAACTTAAAAAACTGCATAAAATAACCACTAAATACACTTTCTAACACAAACTAATATACACCGATTAATACAACTATCATTTGTACAACAAGGAGAAAAATGAAAGTCACTTAGCTTCTATAAAATCATTTGTATAAACATCAAGATTTGTAGCAATTGCCAACAAGTTAAAAGTGTGTTAAGATCTTACGATAGCTTCTATAGAGCCCAATACAAGCATGCCATAAACTGATATGTGTTATTTAGCTCAGGAGCTTGAAATGCATCGCCATATATATAATGATCACATTATTCAGCTCAGGAGCTTGAAATGCATCAAGCAGCACTAGAACCTGGAATATATGCAAATGAAAAACAGTTATATAATGATAACATTATAAACCCAACTAACACAGTTAATAGTATTTTGGATCTTGCTAATGAATAAAAATTCTATCCTGGAAATATATGCAAATGAGAAACAAGTCCTATAAATGCTAACAGTTATCCTACTTAAATTTGGGTAGTATTCTGTTATTTCTTTATAGGGGTTAGGTACACCTTCCAATAATATTGATAAATATAATTAATTCATAGATATGAAAAATGGATAATTACTGCCAATTTCGTCATCTTTGGTTTCGTTAGCAGTAATCACTGCCAAATTCTCTTACCAAACCTTCAAGCATACAGCTAGTACCAGGTAAAGCCTATATCAAAGCTACAAGTCAAGTGGAACAACTCTGCCAATATAATCAACGGGGTCCTACATCTTTTATTTTCTTTACAACATATAAATGGTCCATTACAGCGACCTCTGCAACACATATTCAAAAGGCTGACAAAGATTTATGGTATGCAAAAAGCTTAGCAACAACAACTTCTGGACCATCATTTTCTTATTGAAATACCAAATGAACTAGCCAGTCAAATATGGATAGTTTACATAGTTAGAAGGCAATGAAAATTATCGATTGCAAATTTAACACATGTTAATTGGATGAGTACATACAAGTTGAGGTTAACCATAGCACTAACTTTAGATATTTTGTGTATTATTGAAAACACATATGCCATGCATAAGGAAGGAACAAACTACAACCTTCTACTCATCCAACATAATGAGCTACATGTCATATTAAAGGAATGAATATAATTACGAGAGAAATGAAATATCAACCAATTAAGCCAATAATTAAGTGTCCAAGTCATAACTGCATAACAAAACTAAACATAAAAGATTACTAAATCAATAAATTATACATGAATAATTACATAAAAAACACTAAAACATCAAACATGTATATATTCATATTATTGCCGTTGGTTAATTGATATTTTAATTACACAATAAGAACTAGGATTTCAAAATGCAAAAAGATAAAAGGAATCAAAGTGAAAGTGTTGTGTGCAGATGACTACTTGTTAATGATATATAACCTACTTTATTGCTACACTTTAACTAAAAAGAAAAACTTAAAATGATCAAACCCTAGTAGGGGGCTTTCCACCCTCGATGAGAATTGACACAACAATATAGCATCACTTTAACTATGGCAAACTGGTCATGTCATGTCATTCATTTTCTGTGCAACACTTTGCATCTTAATTAAGGAACATGAGTCTTGCATAATTAAGCATAGTGATCCAATTAAAGTAATCATAACTCTGTTGTAACTCCAAGTTTGTATTTTTTTAATTATATCTACCGTAAATTATTAGCATTCCAAGTTTTTATTTTCATTTACCTTTAATCCCTTCACACCTTTAGAAAAGCAATGAATATGTGTTAATTGATAATCTAACATACTAAGATCTCACAATATTGAACCAAGATGATTGTTAAAATACTTGATGAACTAATGAAGTTTCATTTTCAAAATCTGAACAGCAGATCGAACAAAAGAAGAATAACATACCCACATTTCCTTTGACGAAGAGATCCACATAGTGAACAGACAATGAATGAGAGCATATTGTACCTTCGAGGCCGGAGACGTTGTTCTGAATTTGAGACGCTTAAATAGTGTTCCTTCGTTTAGATTCAAGGGAGACGAGAGCTACGAAGGGAGACAAGAGGTCGATCTCATTTGGATTTAAGATATATTCTTTTTTTCTCATCCACCTTTTTCCAGATCTACAGATTCAATGACTTTGAATGGAGACGAGACGTCTCGAGATCTCCAGATCCAGATTTGACGGGAACTAGACTCTTTGATTCCACTCAACTGTTCATTTTAGGTTTAAACATCAGATCTTGATCGCAGAAAGATGGATTTGATTACAGTACAAGAACTATCAACAAACAACACAAAATCAAAGCGAAAAATGGATAAATGATCCTAAAAGCTAACCAGAAAACAGGGAAAGATAGACTTTGAATTTTTCTTTGATGTAGCATTGAAATCGCCTAAGAAGATGATTGTAGAACTGAGTGGTGGGTGTGAAAAGAGTGAAACAATGCTAGGGTTTCTTTTGGTGTTGTGTGTTGAAAGAAGCGTTTGTCTATTTTATTTGGGGGGGATAAATTGGGGAAATAAGCCGGGAGCGGGAATTGAAAATGAGAAACTTAGACCATCGTTTTTAATAAGCAACCGAGGTATTAGACAGCACTAATCATGATGGCCCGTGTGATGTACCGGGTTGTATGACTTTTTAGTTAAAATATTATGTAAAGATTAGGGACATGAGATTGTATGACTTTTCATTTTTTAATGCATTACGTTACAAAAGGTGTCTGGTCACGTAAATTGTTGTACTTTACGTGACCATTTTTGCTCCTTCCCCATGAATGTTTGGTGGGATGTCTTGTCACACTTTACGTGACCAAGTACAACAATTTACGTGACCAAACACCTTTTGTAACGTAATGCATTAAAAAATAAAAAAAGTACAAATCACGTAAATTGTGGCTATCACGTAAATGTGGTCACGTAAATTGTGGCTATTTTGGTAAAATGTATATAAAATGGCTAAAAAGTGAATAAATGTGTGAGATTTAGCTATTTTAGTAATTATCTCATAATTTATCTTGGTTTGAACAAATGGTCATTATAGTTTATTATATGGAATTTATTAATATATGGCTCCACTTATCAAATTAAATAAATTAACTTACTAGTTTATAACCCACGCATTATGTGGATAATTCTAATAAAAAAAATTATATGTAACATAATGTTTATATATTTTATTACATGAAATAAAAAGTTATGAAATATGTATTTTATATAAATAAAGGTTGTTTTTATATGATTTTAAAATGTTATGAAATGTGTCTTCAATTGATTTTAAATCTTCTTATATTAGATTTAAATTTAGAAAGATATGATTTTCATAGTATTTGTTTTTTCTAGAATATAATTGGTCACGTGCAAATTGCTGATGATGACATATGACACCACGAGAAATAAGTAAAGTTATTCATTTGCTTTTAAGACATGCAACATTTAATTTACAAATTTAAAATAAAAACGATCATATCGAAAGTTAGTAAATGGTAGGATCAGATCGATGACCTATCCTACGATCTCACGTCCGATCCTACGATCCTAGATTGGATCACGCTAGAAAACCATTACACAAAATCTATAGGTCCTACAATCCTACGATCTCAGATACAAATCACAAGTTTCACAAGAATGCATGGTTTAAAAAACCGGACCGGACGGGCCAGTTGAACCGGTTGGACCGTGAGGAATGTCATGTGATTGATTTTCATATTCCATTATGGAACACTAACTAAAGAGGATTTTATGGATGATTATATTCATCGAGGTAAAAATGATTGATCGACACTTTATCGAATTATAATTCATGTCATTTTAAATTGACCCGTATCGGTAACATGACTATTTGTTATAATCATGAATTATAAGAAAGTAGATTGCTATAGTTAGTAAATTTTAAAGTAGATTAATACAATATATAATAAAAAATTTAGATTGTAGAATGCTATACTTGGTAATGAAATTTATTTAAATAAAATGTATATACGCAAAAAATAAAAATAAACTATTTATGTTGAACACTTTACTATAAGATACCAAATATGTAAGATTAATAAAATATATATTTAAGTTCAATACTTAATAAAATAAATAAATAATAACATGTATTTATTTTAATATTTAATTAAAATAAATAAACAAAAGGTATTGAAAAAAAACCGCTAAGAGGATTTGAACCAGTGATCTCGGGGTTAAAGATAATGGACATTACCACTAAGCTAAGTAACTCATTCAATAACTAAACGAATTTTACTAAATTTATAGTTACTTTTTATTTCTTTGTGATGAATGTTGTTTACTTTTAGACATTCATAAGAAACTAAATTATTCTAGTCATAATGTTTTTCTTTTACCATGACTATTGTTTACTTTTAGAGATTTCAAAAAATTAATTTGTAACCATTGAATTCTAGTAGTCATATTCGCTTTTTCAAACCGTGACAAAAAACTACTTATAGTGATAAGCTTTTTTAAAACTGTGACCATTTATTACGTTTAACCACACAAAACAAACTAAGTCGTAGACATAAAATACTTATTGTCACATTTTTTTTACCATGACTATTGTTTACCTTTAGACACATATGATATATCTAGTCGTCATGTGTAATTGTTTAACTATTAATAGTTATTTGATTGCTTTTTATAAACCGTGACAAAAATACTTATAGGGACATTTTTTTTCACTTAAATCGTGACCACTGATTAGTTTTAGTCACACAAACCAATTCTTCGTGTGACCATAAAATACTTATAGTCACTGTTTTTTTTCTTTTATCATGAAAACTGTTACTTTTACACACTAATAAATAATTAACTAAACCATTATCATTAAAAGAATATAGTCACAACATTTTTTTACCATGACTACTGTTTACTTTTAGTTACATAAAAACAATAAACCGTCACCTTTAAATATTAATAGTCACAAATTTGTCTAATCCGTGACAAAAAAACTCCTTATATTGAAATTTTTAATGTGTGAGATTGTTAGCTTTTAGTCACAAAACAAATTAAATCGTGACTTGAATATACTTACAATCATATCTTTTTCATTTTACTATTACTATTATTTACATCTAGATACACATAAAAACATAATCTGTCACCTTTAAATATTAATAGTCACATGCTTGTGTGTGTTAAACTGTGACCAAAACATAATTATGATGATATGTTTTTTTCTTAAACCGTGATAATTAATTACTTTTATATACATAAAAGAAATTAAATCGTGACAAAAAAATACCTAGTCACATTTTTCTCTTTATCATGAATATTGTATACTTTTAGACACACATAAGAAACTAAACCGTGACTATAAAATACTTATAGTCACAATAATATTCTTATTACATGACAGTTGTTTACTTTTGGACACACTTAATCAACTAAATCATGATCATTAAACACTTATAGTCACAATGTTTTTCTTTTACCATACGTGGCTAATGAACTCCACCCTTTGGTCACACAAAGCGATTTCGTGACCATATAGGTTAGCCTTCTGTCACAGTTTATTCATGTGACTAATTCCACAATATAATTAGACTTCAGGGTGTCCCTTTGGTCACCGAAAGAGATTTTTGTGACCATATACATATTTATCGTCACAGTTAATAACCATCACAAGATTATTATAGACATCAAACAAATAACTGTGACAAACAATGACATTTGATAACAATGTGGCAACCGTGACAAGTCTTTGTCACGATCCTTATGTTAAACCGTGGCTTAAGGTTTGAATGTGATTTGCAATGGTCACAGTTATTGAGATAAACTGTGGCTATCATAATAATACAAGTTGATATATGACCCTTTAGCCACGTCAATAACAAAAACTGTGGCCAGGCAGTTTGGACAAAACCGTGACCATAGGTCATTTTTGTACTAGTGTTTCCGGATAGACTTTTCTACTCAATGCATCCGCGACCACATTAGCTTTGCCGGGATGATATAGGATCTCGCAATCATAGTCCTTGATAAGCTCCAAGGACCGACGCTGTTTCATGTTCAGATCCTTTTGAGTAAATAGATGTTTGAGACTTTTATGATCGGTGTAAAGCTGACACCGAGTCCCATAGAGATAATGCCACCAAATTTTTAATGCAAAGGTAACAGCAGCCAACTCAAGATCATGAGTTGGTGCACTTTTCTCGTAGTCTTTCAATTGCCTTGAAGCGTAGGCAATAATTTTTCCCCTTTGCATGAAGACACATCCTAAGCCTGTACCAGATGCATCGCTATAGACAACGAAATCATCATTGCCTTCTGGTAAGGCTAGGATCGGCGCTTGAATAAGCTTCTGTTTCAGAATGTCGAATGCCTCTTGCTGTTTATCGGCCCATACGAAAGGTGTATTCTTTCGTGTTAGCATCGTAAGTGGCACAACAATCTTTGAGAAGTCCTTAATGAATCGCCGATAGTAACCGGCCAATCCAAGGAAACTTCTGATTTCGGAGGCATTGCGAGGTGTTTGCCATTTTTGAACGGCCTCGACGTTGGATGGATCAACGGAGATGCCTTCGCCAGATACAACATGGCCAAGGAATTGAATCTATAAAGAAATCAAAGCAGAATTCAAGTTTTGAAACAACGAACGCTTTAAGAAACAACTCGAGACAATGTAAGATTTTTACCTGTCTGAGCCAAAACTCGCACTTTGAGAATTTTGCATAGAGTCTTTCATTTCTCAATAACTCTAGCAATTGACGTAGATGAACAACATGATCAGCCTCCGTCTTGGAGTAAATCAGAATATCGTCTATGAATACGATAACTGACTTATCCAGCATTGGTCTGCACATGCGATTCATGAGATCCATGAACGCCGCTGGTGCATTCGTTAAACCGAAAGGCATTACGAGAAATTCGTAATGACCATATCTTGTTCGGAAGGCTATCTTTGGAATATCCTCATCTTTAACTTTCAGCTGATGATACCCAGAACGAAGATCGATTTTTGAGAAGTAGCTGGCTCTTTGTAGCTGATCAAATAGATCATCAATTCTGGGTAGAGGATACTTATTTTTGATTGTGACTTTGTTCAACTCACGATAGTGGATGCACATTCGGAGAGTTCCGTCTTTCATTTTAACGAATAAGACAGGTGCACCCCACGGAGATGAACTCGGTCGGATAAATCCCTTCTCTAACAGATCTTGTAGTTGTTTTGACTTTCCTTTATCTTTACCTGTAAAAAGGTCAAATAGCAACTGTAAGCAAAGCTTAGTGAGAATATAGATTTTTTCAGATTTCATGCATTAATCAAGCGGATCATTGGTCAAAGCGTGATATGTCTGGACTGCCGCTACAGCCACTCATGATACAGACATAGAATTCATAGAATTGGATGATGTTCAGCCCACGCTCACGCTTTTAGTGGAAGCTATCCACTTATGTTGGGCTAGCTACCAGCGGTCTTCATGGGGGAACATCGGAGTGTCTATACCAAGTTCAATAGAACTGGTGAAGTAGCATGGTCTAGAACAATAGACCGACAAGGCTAATCATGCTAAGCTGAATGAATATGTCAAAGATGCGAGTAACAATGAAAGCATAAGTCATCGGGGTCATGATAGCAATAAACTCATAGAAATATCTGAAATGAATAGTAAGTACAATGTCATGCGAAATGATAAGTCAAATAGCTATCATGATCCACAGGGCATCACCGGACCATGGTGTGCACAGGTCACAATCCAGCTGAGCATTCATGAATGTCAAATAATCTATCATCAACAATATATCTCAACCGGAAGTCTAGCATGCAAAACTGAATATCTATAACTCACTGTTTCTGTAGTCTTTATCAAGCAGATTTATAATCCACCACCTGAGTTATCCCAGAATTTATCTTTAATCTTGATCTATCTGATCTCTGGCTTTTCTTTTCTAATCAGTGACCCACTTTCAATATCTTTCAATCTTTAATTCTTTGTTCAGATTTATCTGAACCTGTCCAAAATTTATCATATAGTATCATTACCTTTAAGCTTTTAAATCTTTATTTAATCTGAGTCTGATAACAGATAACTCACCGATCATTTTGTTTGTTTCTTTAAATTCTCAAAAGATCAATATAAATATATATATATATATATATATATATATATATATATATATATATATATATATATATATATATATGTGTGTGTGTGTGTGTGTGTGTATCATGGTACTGTAATTGTATAATATCAATTATTAATGATTTTAATTTATGAAAACAGGATATTCGGATTAGGACCATCTGGATTGGTCATCCGGATTCGGACCAATCCGGATCAGGCACCCGGATTCGGACCGAATGGCTGACCCGAATTTGGACCGACCGAACTAGCCACCCGAATTGGATCATCCGAACTCGGGTCATCCGAGTTCGGACCACCTTTCATCCGAAATGCTTCATCCGAAATAGGCATTCTATCCAAATTAAGTATTTTGTCCGAAGTATGGATCCGAAATGGGGCTTCATCCGAATTCGGCTCAACCGAATTCAGATCCCACATCTTCTTAATTTCCCAGAATTGTTCTTGGTGTTCTAAGTCATATTCATACGGATTTTTCATGAAAATTCACAAAACTGATTTTCATTAACATGCAACTTAATAATATGTTATATTATCATTATTGGGTTGTTTTTATATCATTTTCCCTATCAAAAACATCATAAATTTATCAAGATCATCCAAATTTCTTTCTTTTTGTCAAGAACACATGGGTTTTATAAAAATTCCGATTTTCACTTTATTTGGACAATCCAAACTAAAATCTTTGTTTCTATTACATTTATCTATACTACTATATAAAGCATTTAGATTAAAACACATGATAATGCATAATGTACAATCTCTTAAGGCACAATCTTGAATTTTAAGACATACAACTAAACCAAGCACCATGTACAAGTCTTTAAGCCATTAATTTTTAAACTTCATTTTAAGCGTTGTTGGGTTTGAAAATTTGAAATCTGATGCTAACATGGGGAAGTGAACCGTCCCGTCCCGTCTGTCTCCCATGCTTACAATCTCTCTCACAAGAATGGTTGACACATCTGTAACCTAATTATCACAGTGACGCCAATTTCTTCCACCGCTCCACCGATTTCCTTCATGCGACAGTGATCTTCTGAAATCTTCCCATTTCCTTCTCTTTCTTTTTTTGAGAGCACGCTTCCTGCTTAGTTCTGAAATCTTTCCCATTTGCTGTGTTTCCTTTGTCTTAGCAGCACTGGTTCTCTCTCAGCAGCACCTCTCCATTTTCGACTGCAACCGACACCATCTTTCCTCCTTGCATCTGTTTGAAGTCGAGATCGAGCCATGTCTGCATCTTCGAAAACCAACGGTATTGATTCAACACCCATCTGCTATTGAAGAGAGCACAGACACCCCAGTGTCTGTTAAACCATAATCGTCGGTCTATAAAAACCCTAATCGCCAGTGAGTCTAATGGGGACATGAGGTATAAAATTCTACTTATTTTCAGAGTTCTTGGACATGAGGTATAAAAATATCTCAGAGTTCGTGATGAAGCAATATGAGGTATAAAATTCTATTTGAAACAACCTCACAACTAAATAGGGTATTTCACACACATTTAACAATAATTCATATAATAATACTTTGCGGAAAATGCGTCAAATTTAAATTTTCAATATTCAAAAGCCATTAACATGATACTTCCCACTTTGTCACCTAATAATGAGCAAAGTGTGGGGTATCATGGATTGAAGCAGATGGGTTACAAATTATAAATATCTAGATTATCTAACCATAGATAAAAGCTAAGTTCATCCACAAGCATATGCCAAAAAGGGAGTCCACTAATCCCGCACCCGAGCGATCCAAAAGCTATACCAAAAGGCGAGGAACTCTAAGCTAGCCCCAACCGAAATCAACCAGACGGACCGGCTAGGCCCTTACCATTGACAGCGCCTGAAAGGGGTTAACAACTAATAGGGTCAACATAAAGTTGAGTGAGTTACTAGATTAGATATAACACAAGGTATATAGATGCAATGATGATAAACATAATGATTCCAAATGGCATAAGTCAAATGCACAAGATGAGTGATCAAATACCACATGCCCCTTCATAATTCGGGGTTCCCTAGCAAGTACGGGTGTGGTGATGCCTCTAGCAAGTACGAGGCTGTCCCTAGCAAGTACGGGACTGTCCCTAGCAAGTACGGGACTTCCGACAGTGCAAGTACGTCGGCATCCGGCATCAAAAGGGCCAGGAATAATCCATGGATATCCAGGTGAGTCCAAACGAAAGGTATAATCAACAAATGAGGTCCAAGATTCCTCGAGAATACGAATATGTCATGCATTGATGAAATGGATGAATAAGCAACAATCATATAATGCCATAGTATGAATCAACAACAAATGATCAATCATAAAGCAACAAGTACATCGTATATGACTTTAAGAAAATCTAATATTAGAACTCACAGTGATTGGTGATTAAGATTTCAAAGTCTTCCAACCATGCCACAATAGCCCCGAGAATGGCTAAGACTTGCGACCAAGCCTCTTTCGATTCGATTCGCCTATAAGCATTCATAAGGCGCACACATAAGCTCCCGAACACAATATAAGACCCTCAGATAGTCCTAAGGGTGTTGGGACATCAAACCGAAAGTACTAAGTCCAATAGAGGCCCTAGGAGTTCCGGAATTGATTTAAGGCCTTCAAACCCTTTAAACACTTAATTTATAAGTGCATCCGCATAAGACCCGAGCATCGACCCCTAACCATGGAAAACGAATTTCGAGGACAGAAAGCTGGTCATGGCGCAACCCAGAGGGGGTCAACAGGCTGTCCCCCCACAGACTGCAACTTAAATGCCCAAAAATGCACCAAAACCCTCCAAAACTCCCATAATTGCTTCTAACCATTGAAATAGACTTTACCAACCATATAATCAATATATTAAGGTCATTTAAACCTCTCTAAACATAATAGAATCATTTCAAAACAATTCATGATTCCATGGAGCTCATACGGACTCCGAACGAGTCCGAAAACGACCGAAAGCTCCAACCGACAACACCGAACTCCAATTGAGCTCATAATCAATTTTAACCAATCCCATAGAATTATTAAACATACTTGGGCTATTTTTAGAAATTCAACATACATCTAAACATTGAAACACAATCCCAAAATGATTTGGAACTCGTTGTGGCATTTCACCGAACACTTGGTGTGCGGTATGGGCCTAAGACGCCAATTTGAGTTCTTGCACGTGTGTTGTGTTACCCAACATATGAAAACACTTTAATAACATAAATAAACACATTTTAAACACATTAACACCAAAACATACCATTCCATGATTCCATGGAATTCGTACGAGCTCAAACTGAGTTCTTAAATGGCCAATACACAAATAAGTCTTCGAAACTCCAATTGAGTTCCTACTAACTTTCATTCAACTCCAATGGCCATAATTAACACACTTGAATCATAATTATCATGAAAACATGTATATAGGTACAATTTATCTTTCATACACCATTGGAGCTCAAAAGAAGCTCCAACTTGGGTTTCTCCCAAGTTCACCAAATTCCTACTCCAAATGAGTTTCCACTTGACTCAACCCAATATTATTTTACTACTCAACATATTTGAATCACAAAATGACACTTAAACATACTAAATCAACACCACTCTTTCCACTTCCACCATTGAAGCTCAAACAAAGCTTTAATTTGGGTTTCCACCATACTCACCCAATAAATCACATATTTATGACTCAAATACCTTTATAAACTATAAACATTAACATATTCATGATATTGGAGTCATTTACTAACTCTATCACAAAAACCCACATAGGGTTGTGTTCTTCCAACTTGAAGAACAACAATGGAGATAAAGGGGAGATGAAAGGAATGTGCTATACCTTCAAAGATGGCACCAAAATGATGATTTCTTGCCTTAAACCTTCAACCTTTGATCAACCACACAAAACCCTAGCTCTTTTTCTCTCTTTTCTCTCAAGATTGAGAAAAATGAAATGTGAGGTGTGTGTTTGTGTGTTTGGACGGTTTGGAGAAGAAAAGGGAGGGGTTTGGCCTTTGGCCACCCCCATCCCTCCATTTATGCACAAATATACAATACACCCCCTTCCCATTAAGTCTTTCAATTTTCATTTCAATAAAATACAAACTAAAATGTCATAACTTGCATTTATTTAACAATTCAATACCCAAGTTAGCATTTTGACATAATTACACTAAATATATTTAAACACCACATTAATCAATTCTTATGTCATACTGATAATTATTTAAATGACAAAGTACATTACTTATTTTTGTCATTTCGGTACAACCCAACATTTTATTTTTCTTTAATCATTCAAGTCTCAATAATAGTGATCATTACTAACATTTGGTAATTAACTCATAATATTGTACTTAAGTTCACACTTATAATTGTTTCACAAAGTTAATTACCTTTTTAAATTATTGGGGTGTTACAATTCCTTTCCACTTAAAAGGATTCCGCCCACGGAATCAACTCGGCTCAAACAACACCGGGTATTTGGCCTTCATCTCGGCTTTCGTTCCACAAGTCATCAAAGACATATGTTAGTGCTTTCAAAGTCCAAAGAACCAACACCATCTCAATCTCTCTATTCCTCAACTTAGTGACCATTCAATTCAATACTTGGTCGGGTATCGGGACGTCAATGCATGGGTTTTCAACTGTTTATTCCCAAAGTCAAATATGGGTAACTACATACATTAGTATCCATTACTGATTATACAAAATGTTAGATTAAATCAACGTAGGTGATTTACTAGTATGCCTCTTTTTAACTTCCTGCGATGTTATAACATATTTTCAACTTGATATTCCACATTATTCTATTTTCAAATTATCAATATAGAGACATATTCATCAAATACTGTTATATGCTTTTCATACCAATCACTATATCATTCATTACACAGTAGTATAACTCAGATAAACCCATTACACTTTACACGTTCATGTCACATTCTAGCATATCACATTTGTACACTATTATTACTTTCAGTGGACAAGTTTTACTAATATGACTCATATGATTTTAACAAGTTCGCAGGGTTGAATATTTTTAACCAACTAAAATGAGCACTCATGGAGGCTCGATCAACTATATTGGTCAATTCCACTAACCAAACTCATTACTTGCCACAGTCTACAATATATAATTAATACCCCTTGTATAGAGATATTAAAACATGGCGGTTCATCGTACATAAGTGCATAAAAGAATCTGGCATAAGTTCATATATTAGTGACTCCTCCTCGAGTCATTTTCGAAAGCAAGCACATTTGTCTACTCATCATTAAGGCCATAAAATGTCTCTCACGCTTAAGTATTTATCAAAGGTAGTGACCATACCACATATTTATTTGTCTTGTCTCATAAAACGAGGCCAAACCTCATCATTAGTTAAGGCATATCAAATGACCATAGACAAATCGTCTTAACATGAACTCACTCATTTACCCAATAAAGTCATCGCATACGAGACAATCTGTATTAAGTTCAAATTAAGTTTACCTGGTATATGCACCTTGGATTAATGTTCAAGAATCATAGAAATGCAATATGTGAGCGTCTAAGGGATATAGCTCATTTCAAATGCTACATGTATCAATTAGTCACTTAGCCTTTAGTGATTTTCATAAGTACTGGCATTCAGTAATGTTATCTTTCACTTTAAGATAGATATGCACTTTTAAGGGACTAAACATGAGTACCGACCATCATTGATATACATACACATGTTATCATGTCTGTCCAAAATACTGCTAGCTTTTCTTCGTTACCAGGTATGTATCCTACCATTAAGGTCAATATTTTGATTTCATATTCAGGCTATCCATTCAAGTAAATACATAAGCAACAGGTCTAAGATGTTAACTGATTCGTTTAAATGAAATTTATGCACTCGACAATTTCATACTAATGCTCCATATTTTGCAACTTGAGTATTAGATATTTTCTTTATTGTCTAGACAGTTGTCTACTACTTTTCGATAGCAAAATTTTTGTTAACACGTAGATTAACTTCAATCCATTACGTATAGATGGGTCACATCACGAATACTCTTTTAATCTAACCTATATAATTATGAGAACATCAAATATCCAGTTACTACTTTATGTCAATAAAGTTTCCATTTAGCATAACTTTTCTCAATATACAATACAAAATGTGTCAATAATCATCATTCACATATTGTCACATTTAAGTTAGACGATTGTTCTAAACAACTCTTATTTAATATTCGTCTCATGGCACTAATCAATACTTAATTATTTATGTTGTTGCACTCTAATCCGCGCTTCTCATTTCGTATAAATAACTATTAATAATTACTTGTTCTCAATTGCATGGTGTACCATCAATGGTGACTTTACTTTATTGCTCTGATTTCAAACTTTAGGGTCAATTCAACTTTATACCCATAAGATGCAAATACTTTTAGGTCATAATAACCTAGCAAAGTAAGAATTTTCAACACATTTTTTTTATAACATCAAATATGAGGGAACTAACATCCCTTATCATAGGTCGTCCCATGACCATTTCTCTCCTATGTGGAGCCTTACAGGCAATCAAACATTAGTTGTGGTATTCTAAAGACCCACATTGATAATATGCATTATAATCTAGCGTTTATCAATATTTAGTGCTCATAGAGTATTTACCTCCCTCGTATATTAGCAAAACAAAACTACTCGCTTCTGAATCGACATAGTTACAATGTGCATCATCATTAACTAGCTTCCAATCCTTTCATAGAGTGAGAACATAGTAAGCATTCATTTCAGCATTCATTTCATATTCAAGGATCATATGACAACTATTATGATCCATCCCAACTGAAATGCAACAGGTATATTAATCCATCAATAGATGCAATTGTAGCCTATTCCAATCAAGTTTCAGTTCGTAATCATGCATGTTGAGATTTCATTAGTATACACACGGTTCATATAGTTCATGTTAAAACATGTTAGCGCAAACAAAACATACATATACAATTAATAAAGTTGCCATCAGTATGATCAATTAACAATTTAAATATTCAGAAACACGAGTAACTGTTAGGCACAAAAAGGCCTCAGTCAAACCTGTTCTACATCTGAGGGGGAGATTTTATAATCAATCCTGTTGATGCATTTGAAGGTTGAATTTAAGGCCTGTTATATGCCTTATTGAAACCTGAAAATGATTTGCAATATCAGTCTAAAGCTGTTCTATATGTTGCATGTGTTGCAACTAAGACAGTTTGTCCAAGCTGCTCTATCTGCTGAACAGGCTGGACATAAACTGTCTACGCTGCTCTACACTGTTGAGCAGCTTGGGCATTTTTAAAGTGTTCTGTTCTTTGTGAACAGAACCTGTTCTTTGTGAACAGGCTAAACACTTTATGGAATATGTTTCCAAGTCATCATGTATTGTTTTTGACTACAAGATCAGTTTACAAAGTCGAAGACAAAGTGGAAAACAGAACTGCTCAGCCTGCCCAAGCTGTTCTGTAACATGAAGACAAAAGGTTATTTGAAAAAGGGTGACAGACCTTTTTCTTATATCAAAATAGGCCTTTACAAGGAAGAAAGACGCAAAGTTGACATTCCTAAATTAGTTAAAGGCAATGCAACAGTAGACAAAGTAAAAAGACAAAAGTTCTGCACATGTGAAGACAAGTCTGCTTTTCAGAAAAAGTGCAGAAAAGGTTATGTTGTCTTTTCAACAAGACTTTTCTTTTTCATTCCGTCCAATGAAGATGTTTCTCTTAGATCCTCTAAGTGAGTATAAAAGGAAGCTTCTAAGGTCAGAAAGAAAGGTGAAGAAAGCTAAGTGCTTAAACCAAGAGTGAACGTGCAAGTGTGATCTTCATGCATGCAAGTCTTCTGTAAACCAGCATCTGTGTGACTAAGCTGTTTTACCTAAGCTGTTCCTTAAGTCTTGTAAACACAGTGAGTGCTTCTTAGTGAGTGTATTCATTGTATACTAGTTCGAGTCTGTCTTAGACTAGTAAGCATACTGTTGTATCTGTCATCTCAGCTTGAACTATTCCGCATTCAAGCTTGTTTGTAATTAACAAATTGTTAATAATACATACAAACATTGAGAAAAGAGTGTGTAGTTTTTAAATTGCTGTATTCACCCCCCCTCTACAGCTTATAACTATATACTCTGGGAACCTCTCGGGACCTACAACTGGTATCAGAGCAGTTTAGAGTGTGTGTCATTCTAGATCTCTCATTCTCCCAAGTTTCCATGGACAACAGTGCTGCAAATTCTTCTTACTATGACAATGGCTCTATGGGCAAGCCTC
>JAANYP010003829.1:3758-22783 GCA_020465985.1 Centrapalus pauciflorus
AAAGATCTAACCAATGCATAAAGCTCTTTTTCATAAGTGGAATAATTCAAGTGAGCCCCCTTTAATTTTTCACTAAAATATGCAATTGGTCTACCATCTTGAATCAAAACAGCCCCAATACCCACCCCGGATGCATCACACTCAAGTTCAAACATTTTATTAAAATTAGGCAATGCAAGAATAGGAGTAGATGTCAACCTTTCTTTCAGTAAATTGAATGCAGCTTCTTGCCTTTCTCCCCAATGAAAACTAACTTCCTTCTTCACAAGCTCATTAAGGGGGGCAGCTATGGTACTGAAGTCACGAACAAACCTTCGATAGAAACTTGCAAGCCCATGGAAGCTTCTAACTTGGGACACTGTTGTTGGAGTTGGCCATTCTTTAATTGCCTTGACCTTCTCGTCATCCACCTCAATTCCCTGGCCACTTACAACAAAACCAAGAAAAACAACCTTATCCATGCAAAATGTGCACTTCTTTAAGTTAGCAAATAATGACTCTTTTCTTAAAGTTTCCAAAACAATACGCAAATGTTCCAAGTAAACTTCAACATTAATGCTATAAATCAGGATATCATCAAAATAGACCACGACAAACTTACCAATGTACTCTCGTAAAACATGATTCATTAACCTCATGAATGTACTCGGAGCATTAGTTAGTCCAAAGGGCATAACTAACCACTCATACAAACCAAACTTTGTTTTAAAAGCTGTTTTCCATTCATCACCTTCATTAATTCGAATTTGATGATAGCCACTTTTCAAATCAATTTTTGAGAAGATCTTAGCACCATGCAACTCATCCAACATATCATCTAACCTTGGAATAGGGTAGCGATACTTTACCGTTATTTTGTTGATGGCTCTACAGTCCATACTCATTCTCCATTCACCTGACTTCTTGGGTACCACAATGACCGGTACAGCACATGGACTCATGGATTCTCGAATTCTTCCTCTTGAAAGCAAATCCTCCACTTGCCTTTGGATTTCTCGTGTCTCCTCGGGATTAGCTCTATAGGCTGGACTGTTTGGTAGAGCAGCCCCTGGAATGAAATCAATGCGATGCTCGATCCCTCGTAAAGGTGGTAAACCACTTGGTTCTTCCTTTGGGAAGACATCTTGGTATTCCTGCAAAATATTCACAACAAAACTTGGCGGATTGTTGGTTAGTTTTTCAGCATATGTACAAGCTTCCTTGAATACCAACACTATCACTCTTTTTTTTTTTCGTCAATCGCTCTCTTAACTTCACTCGTTTTTGCAAAGAAATTCTTCTTGACACACTCTCTTTTTTCATCATCATTTGTCTTACTTTTCTCACCCTCAACACTCTTTGCTTTATTTTTACTGCTCATTTTTTTCTCTTTGCACTCATTATTTTTCCTCTCATCCTCCCAAGCTCGCCTTGAAGTGATCATTTTAATTTGGTCCTCCTGCACTTGTTGTGGGGTTAGGGAGACAAGAACTACTTTCTTTTCATGATCTTTAAGCATATATTGATTAAGAAAGCCATCATAGATAACTTTCCTATCAAATTGCCAAGTTCTACCAAGTAGTATATGACTTACTTGCATTGGAACCACGTCACACATCACTTCGTCTTTGTACTTTCCGATGGAAAATGTGATCAAGGCCTGTTTAGTCACCTTCACTTCGCCACATTCATTCAACCATTGAAGCTTATATGGGTGTGGATGCTTCAACGTGCGCAAATTCAGCTTCTCAATTACCTCGTTACTCACAACATTGTTACAACTCCCACCATCAATAATGAGGCTACATACTTTACCTTGCACCAAACATCGCGTATGGAAGATATTTTCTCGTTGTTGTGTGTCTTCCACCTTGGCTTGTATGTTTAAAACTTTCTTGACCACCAAGAGCTCTCCGCTTTCTGCCTCGGTTTGCTCCAAGTCCTCTTCATCATCCGAAACATCCTCATTTTCATTTTCAGACTCTATTTCACCACTTTCATGAAGAAGCATAACTTTTTTGTTTGGGCATTGTGAAGCAATGTGCCCCACACCTAGACAACGAAAACATTTAATTTCACGAGTTCGTGTAGGGGTAGAAACGATACCTTTGCCTTTGCCCATTTCCCTACCTTTTGTGGCATCATCTTGGTTCTTTAAAGGTGTAGAAAAGGTACCTTTAGATGTCACCCTTTTTGGCCTATGAGAATATTGAGAGTTGGACGTACTTCCCTTAGAAAAACTATTTCTTCTCCTCAATTGTCTTTCAACTTTCATGGCCGTATGAACCATCTCTTCAAGGTCTAAACAATATTGCAACTCCACGACATTAGAAATATCTTGATTCAAGCCACTCAAGAATCTTGCCATTGTTGCTTCCCTATCTTCTTCAATATTTGCTCTAATCATGGCAATCTCCATCTCTTTGTAATAATCATCCACAGACTTTGCTCCCTGATTCAAAGATTGTAATTTGCGATACAAGTCTCGAAAATAGTGAGAGGGAAAAAACCTTTTACGCATAACAGCCTTCATTTCAACCCATGTAGAAATAGGCCTTTCTCCATTTCTTCTTCGGTTGGTGACTAATTGATCCCACCATACTATAGCGTAATCTGTGAATTCAATTGCTGCTACTTTCACCTTTTGATCCTCGCGATAATTATTACATGCAAAAATCAGTTCAACCTTTTTTTCCCAGTCCAAATACGCTTCTGGATCACTCTTTCCTTGAAATTGTGGAATTCTCATCTTAATGTTGTTGAGTCCTCTATTAGCACCATGGTTTCTTCTATGCCTCCTTCTTTCAGATCCTCTATCCCATTCATCATTTTGAGTGTCATCTTCATGATTTTCATCAGAAACTTGTGATGGTGGTGGAGCATGAGGTCCACGTGCCTCCAATCTATCCATTCTTTCATGGATTTGATTAAACTCGTCAGTCATTAAACGTCGCATTTCGGTCATGAGAGCTTGGACTTGAAGGTTAGGGAGGGGTTGATTATCTTCCATCTTTTAATCTGTAAAATCAAGAGTAAAATATTTCCTCTCCTCACTCCCTTACGTGTTTCACTCAAGAGATGTCACTCAACGCTCGTGTCTCACACAAAAAATAATCGGCTTTTACCCTCAAGTGTTCTCACAACTCAATGCCTTTTACCTCTCTATTCCTTGTGGAGCTCAATTGGTAAAAGAACAAATCAAATTAGAGCACAAAACTGAAAGTGTTCAAGAAAATCCTTTAGAACTTAATTTGATACCAACGAGTTTAGAACTTTTAAAGAAGATGGGATAAACAAAAAAAATAGTAAGGTGAGGAGAAACAAGGTACTAAACAATGAGAAGAAGTTGGAACAAAAATGATATAGAAGATAAATTATTGATTTTCAAGCACACGTGTTCATATAAACTTCTTTTATTTAATTTTTTTTTTTGCAACCTTTTTCTTTAATTTTTTTTGCTGCACTTTTTTTATGCTTTTTTTTTGTTGCACTTTTTTTATTCTTATTTCGCTCTTCTTCTTTTTTTTTTTTGCTCTTTTTTTTTGTTGAACAACGTGACTTTTTTTTAATATGACAAAACTAAAAAAATGTAAAAGATAAGATAAGATGATAAGAAAGACAAACACAATGATAAGATCAAAATGTAAAAACAACTTAAGAATCGAACCTTTGTATCTCTGATACCAAATGATACGAAACGTTGACCCGCAAGTTAAATGTAACTTGGAACCTTCGTATAGGATAGGATAGGCGTCAAAGTACCCGATAATTGGGACTCCAACACGCCTAGAGCAAGTCCTTGACCCGTTAGTTATAAGAACTAAGAACCAAAGGAATACGAGAACGCCACAAGAATGTGCTCACAATCTTGATAAGTTCTTGAACTATGAACTCTCCAACAAAGAACAAAGCTCACAAAGATGAGTAAAACTCTAAAGAAAGATATATATTTCTCAAGTGAATTGATTTGAAAGTACATAGGAAGCCATCTATTTATAGGCTTCAAAAACCAACTCAAAAGACACTAATTAAATTCAATGGATTAAAGAAGGGACTTTAATCCATGACTCTTGACATTTTGTCTTCAATTGGTAGATAATTCTAGAACTCTTAAACAAAAAAAA
This sequence comes from Centrapalus pauciflorus, assembly GCA_020465985.1. NCBI lineage: Eukaryota > Viridiplantae > Streptophyta > Magnoliopsida > Asterales > Asteraceae > Centrapalus > Centrapalus pauciflorus. The sequence continues at coordinate 7,862 of JAANYP010003829.1, forward strand.
CGGATTAGGCATTTCTAGGCCTTTATTGGACTCAAATAAACTTCTAATGGACTTCAAAATACATCCATTCTACCACTTGGGCTTAGTACTAGCCCATAATATCTCAAAGACCCAAGAATATGCAACTTTTGGGCTTTTATGCTTCCATATTAGGATCCAATGTTTCAAGTCCAGTAACATGCTTCATCACTTGCGGTTGAGCATCGTCTTTGCATGCAGACTCTTGGATATCAACAACTAAGCTCGTAAAAACTTCTTTGATCTTCTTTGCTCCTCCTCTTGTCATTGGGCCTTCACGTATTTCCATGACATCTTTGGAATGGTTTGATGATCCTCCATCAGTCTATCATACGTTCCTAACATAAAATTAAGAGATCAAAGAACAAGCAGCAGACGATGTTTCGATACAAGTCAGTAACAATCACTAATAAGTACTGAAACGTATGCAAGTACGTAATGAAATCTGTCACTCACACCTGTACTGAGCAATCCAAGTAATCAAGGAACATGCAGCAGCAGTTGTCCAGTTTCAGCAGTGTCTATCATACGTTCCTAACATACATTTAAGTAATCAAGGAACAAGCAGCAACAGATGTTTCCATACAAGTCAGTAACAATCACCAATAAGTACCGAAGCATATGCAAGTAAGTAATGGAATCTTTCACTCACACCTGTCCAGAGCAATCCAAGTAATCAAGGAACACGCAGCAGCAGTTGTCAAGTTTCAGCAGTGTCTATCATACGTTCCTAACATACAATTAAGTAATCAAGGAACAAGCAGCAGCAGATATTTCCATACTAGTCGGTAACAATCACCAATAAGTACTGAAACATAAGCAAGTAAGTAATGCAATCTGCCACTCACAGCGGTCCTGAGCAATGCAAGTAATCAAGGAACGTGCAGCAGCAGTAGTCCAGTTTCAGCAGTGTCTATCATACCTTCCTAACATACAATTAATTAATAAAGGAACAAGCAGTAGCAGATGTTTCCGTACAAGTCAGTAACAATCACCAATAAGTACTGAAACGTATGCAAGAAAGTAATATAATCTGTCACATACAGCAGTCGTGAGCAATGCAAGTAATCAAGGAACATGCAACAGCAGTTGTCCAGTTTCAGCAGTGTCTATCATACGTTCCTAACATAGAATTAAGTAATCAAGGAACAAGCGGCAGCCGATGTTTCGATACAAATCACTAACAATCACCAATAAGTACTGAAACGTATGGAAGTAAGTAATGGAATCTGTCACTCAAACCTGTCCTGAGCAATCCAAGTAATCAAGGAACATGCAACAGCAGTTGTCCAGTTTCAGCAGTGTCTATCATACGTTCCTAACATACAACAAAGTAATTAAGGAACAAGCAACAGTAGATGTTTCCATACAAGTCAGTAACAATCACCAATAAGTACCGAAACATATGCAAGTAAGTAATGGAATCTGTCACTCACACCTGTCCTGAGCAATCCAAGTAATCAAGGAACATGCAGAAGCAGTTGTCAAGTTTCAGCAGTGTCTATCATACGTTCCTAACATACAATTAAGAGATCAAAGAACAAGCAGCAGCCGATGTTTCGATACAAGTCAGTAACAATCACCAATAAGTACTGAAACGTATGCAAGTACGTAATGAAATCTGTCACTCACACCTGTCCCGAGCAATCCAAGTAATCAAGGAACATGCAGCAGCAGTTGTCAAGTTTCAGCAGTGTCTATCATACGTTCCTAACATACAATTAAGTAATCAAGGAACAAGCAGCAACAGATGTTTCCATACAAGTCAGTAACAATCACCAATAAGTACCGAAACATATGCAAGTAAGTAATGGAATCTGTCACTCACACGTGTCCTGAGCAATCCAAGTAATCAAGGAACATGCATCAGCAGTTGTCCAGTTTCAGCAGTGTCTATCATACGTTCCTAACATACAATTAAGTAATCAAGGAACAAGCAGCAGCAGATGTTTCCATACAAGTCAGTAACAATCACCAATAAGTACCGAAACATATGCAAGAAACTAAGGGAATCTGTCACTCACACCTGTCCTGAGCAATCTAAGTAATCAAGGAACATGCAGCAGCAGTTGTCAAGTTTCAGCAGTGTCTATCATACGTTCCTAACATAAAATTAAGAGATCAAAGAACAAGCAGCAGCCGATGTTTCGATACAAGTCAGTAACAATCACCAATAAGTACTGAAACGTATGCAAGTACATAATGAAATCTGTCACTCACACCTGTACTGAGCAATCCAAGTAATCAAGGAACATGCAGCAGCAGTTTTCCAGTTTCAGCAGTGTCTATCATACGTTCCTAACATACATTTAAGTAATCAAGGAACAAGCAGCAACAGATGTTTCCATACAAGTCAGTAACAATCACCAATAAGTACCGAAACATATGCAAGTAAGTAATGGAATCTTTCACTCACACCTGTCCAGAGCAATCCAAGTATTCAAGGAACACGCAGCAGCAGTTGTCAAGTTTCAGCAGTGTCTATCATACGTTCCTAACATACAATTAAGTAATCAAGGAACAAGCAGCAGCAGATGTTTCCATACTAGTCAGTAACAATCACCAATAAGTACTGAAACATAAGCAAGTAAGTAATGCAATCTGTCACTCACAGCGGTCCTGAGCAATGCAAGTAATCAAGGAACGTGCAGCAGCAGTGGTCCAGTTTCAGCAGTGTCTATCATACCTTCCTAACATACAATTAATTAATAAAGGAACAAGCAGTAGCAGATGTTTCCATACAAGTCAGTAACAATCACCAATAAGTACTGAAACGTATGCAAGAAAGTAATGTAATCTGTCACATACAGCGGTCGTGAGCAATGCAAGTAATCAAGGAACATGCAACAGCAGTTGTCTAGTTTCAGCAGTGTCTATCATAAGTTCCTAACATAGAATTAAGTAATCAAGGAACAAGCAGCAGCCGATGTTTCGATACAAATCACTAACAATCACCAATAAGTACTGAAACATATGCAAGTAAGTAATGGAATCTGTCACTCAAACCTGTCCTGAGCAATCCAAGTAATCAAGGAACATGCAGCAGCAGTTGTCCAGTTTCAGCAGTGTCTATCATACGTTCCTAACATACATCTAAGTAATTAAGGAACAAGCAACAGTAGATGTTTCCATACAAGTCAGTAACAATCACCAATAAGTACCGAAACATATGCAAGTAAGTAATGGAATCTGTCACTCAAACCTGTCCTGAGCAATCCAAGTAATCAAGGAACATGCAGCAGCAGTTGTCCAGTTTCAGTAGTGTCTATCATACGTTCCTAACATACAACTAAGTAATTAAGGAACAAGCATCAGTAGATGTTTCCATACAAGTCATTAACAATCACCAATAAGTACCGAAACATATGCAAGTAAGTAATGGAATCTGTCACTCACACCTGTCCTGAGCAATCCAAGTAATCAAGGAACATGCAGAAGCAGTTGTCAAGTTTCAGCAGTGTCTATCATACGTTCCTAACATACAATTAAGAGATCAAAGAACAAGCAGCAGCCGATGTTTCGATACAAGTCAGTAACAATCACCAATAAGTACTGAAACGTATGCAAGTACGTAATGAAATCTGTCACTCACACCTGTCCTGAGCAATCCAAGTAATCAAGGAACATGCAGCAGCAGTTGTCAAGTTTCAGCAGTGTCTATCATACGTTCCTAACATACAATTAAGTAATCAAGGAACAAGCAGCAGCAGATGTTTCCATACAAGTCAATAACAATCACCAATAAGTACCGAAACATATGTAAGTAAGTAATGGAATCTGTCACTCACACGTGTCCTGAGCAATCCAAGTAATCAAGGAACATGCATCAGCAGTTGTCCAGTTTCAGCAGTGTCTATCATACGTTCCTAACATACAATTAAGTAATCAAGGAACAAGCAGCAGCAGATGTTTCCATACAAGTCAGTAACAATCACCAATAAGTACCGAAACATATGCAAGTAACTAATGGAATCTGTCACTCACACCTGTCCTGAGCAATCTAAGTAATCAAGGAACATGCAGCAGCAGTTGTCAAGTTTCAGCAGTGTCTATCATACGTTCCTAACATAAAATTAAGAGATCAAAGAACAAGCAGCAGCCGATGTTTCGATACAAGTCAGTAACAATCACCAATAAGTACTGAAACGTATGCAAGTACATAATGAAATCTGTCACTCACACCTGTACTGAGCAATCCAAGTAATCAAGGAACATGCAGCAGAAGTTTTCCAGTTTCAGCAGTGTCTATCATACGTTCCTAACATACATTTAAGTAATCAAGGAACAAGCAGCAACAGATGTTTCCATACAAGTCAGTAACAATAACCAATAAGTACCGAAACATATGCAAGTAAGTAATGGAATCTTTCACTCACACCTGTCCAGAGCAATCCAAGTAATCAAGGAACACGCAGCAGCAGTTGTCAAGTTTCAGCAGTGTCTATCATACGTTCCTAACATACAATTAAGTAATCAAGGAACAAGCAGCAGCAGATGTTTCCATACTAGTCAGTAACAATCACCAATAAGTACTGAAACATAAGCAAGTAAGTAATGCAATCTGTCACTCACAGCGGTCCTGAGCAATGCAAGTAATCAAGGAACGTGCAGCAGCAGTAGTCCAGTTTCAGCAGTGTCTATCATACCTTCCTAACATACAATTATTTAATAAAGGAACAAGCAGTAGCAGATGTTTCCATACAAGTCAGTAACAATGACCAATAAGTACTGAAACGTATGCAAGAAAGTAATGTAATCTGTCACATACAGCGGTCGTGAGCAATGCAAGTAATCAAGGAACATGCAGCAGCAGTTTGCAAGTTTCAGCAGTGTCTATCATACGTTCCTAACATAAAATAAAGAGATCAAAGAACAAGCAGCAGCCGATGTTTCGATACAAGTCAGTAACAATCACCAATAAGTACTGAAACGTATGCAAGTACGTAATGAAATCTGTCACTCACACCTGTCCTGAGCAATCCAAGTAATCAAGGAACATGCAGCAGCAGTTGTCAAGTTTCAGCAGTGTCTATCATACGTTCCTAACATACAATTAAGTAATCAAGGAACAAGCAGCAGCAGATGTTTCCATACAAGTCAGTAACAATCACCAATAAGTACCGAAACATATGCAAGTAAGTAATGGAATCTGTCACTCACACGTGTCCTGAGCAATCCAAGTAATCAAGGAACATGCATCAGCAGTTGTCCAGTTTCAGCAGTGTCTATCATACGTTCCTAACATACAATTAAGTAATCAAGGAACAAGCAGCAGCAGATGTCTCAATACAAGTCAGTAACAATCACCAATAAGTACCGAAACATATGCAAGTAAGTAATGGAATCTGTCACTCACACCTATCGTGAGCAATCTAAGTAATCAAGGAACATGCAACAGCAGTTGTCAAGTTTCAGCAGTGTCTATCATACGTTCCTAACACAAAATTAAGAGATCAAAGAACAAGCAGCAGCCGATGTTTCGATACAAGTCAGTAACAATCACCAATAAGTACTGAAACGTATGCAAGTACGTAATGAAATCTGTCACTCACACCTGTACTGAGCAATCCAAGTAATCAAGGAACATGCAGCAGCAGTTGTCCAGTTTCAGCAGTGTCTATCATACGTTCCTAACATACATTTAAGTCAAGGAACAAGCAGCAACAGATGTTTCCATACAAGTCAGTAACAATCACCAATAAGTACCGAAACATATGCAAGTAAGTAATGGAATCTTTCACTCACACCTTTCCAGAGCAATCCAAGTAATCAAGGAACACGTAGCAGCAGTTGTCAACTTTCAGCAGTGTCTATCATACGTTCCTAACATACAATTAAGTAATCAAGGAACAAGCAGCAGTAGATGTTTCCATACTAGTCAGTAACAATCACCAATAAGTACTGAAACATAAGCAAGTAAGTAATGCAATCTGTCACTCACAGCGGTCCTGAGCAATGCAAGTAATCAAGGAACGTGCAACAGCAGTAGTCCAGTTTCAGCAGTGTCTATCCTACCTTCCTAACATACAATTAATTAATAAAGGAACAAGAAGTAGCAGATGTTTCCATACAAGTCAGTAACAATCACCAATAAGTACTGAAACGTATGCAAGAAAGTAATGTAATCTGTCACATACAGCGGTCGTGAGCAATGCAAGTAATCAAGGAACCTGCAACAGCAGTTGTCCAGTTTCAGCAGTGTCTATCATAAGTTCCTAACATAGAATTAAGTAATCAAGGAACAAGCAGCAGCCGATGTTTCGATACAAATCACTAACAATCACCAATAAGTACTGAAACGTATGCAAGTAAGTAATGGAATCAGTCACTCAAACCTGTCCTGAGCAATCCAAGTAATCAAGGAACATGCAACAGCAGTTGTCCAGTTTCAGCAGTGTCTATCATATGTTCCTAACATACATCTAAGTAATTAAGGAACAAGCAACAGTAGATGTTTCAATACAAGTCAGTAACAATCACCAATAAGTACCGAAACATATGCAAGTAAGTAATGGAATCTGTCACTCACACCTGTCCTGAGCAATCCAAGTAATCAAGGAACATGCAGCAGCAGTTGTTAAGTTTCAGTAGTGTCTATCATACGTTCCTAACATACAATTAAGAGATCAAAGAACAAGCAGCAGCCGATGTTTCAATACAAGTCAGTAACAATCACCAATAAGTACTGAAACGTATGCAAGTACGTAATGAAATCTGTCACTGACACCTGTCCTGAGGAATCCAAGTAATCAAGGAACATGCAGCAGCAGTTGTCAAGTTTCAGCAGTGTCTATCATACGTTCCTAACATAAAATTAGGAGATCAAAGAACAAGCAGCAGCCGATGTTTCGATACAAGTCAGTAACAATCACCAATAAGTACTGAAACGTATGCAAGTACGTAATGAAATCTGTCACTCACACCTGTACTGAGCAATCCAAGTAATCAAGGAACATGCAGCAGCAGTTGTTCAGTTTCAGCAGTGTCTATCATACGTTCCTAACATACATTTAAGTAATCAAGGAACAAGCAGCAACAGATGTTTCCATACAAGTCAGTAACAATCACCAATAAGTACCGAAACATATGCAAGTAAGTAATGGAATCTTTCACTCACACCTGTCCAGAGCAATCCAAGTATTCAAGGAACACGCAGCAGCAGTTGTCAAGTTTCAGCAGTGTCTATCATACGTTCCTAACATACAATTAAGTAATCAAGGAACAAGCAGCGGCAGATGTTTCCATACTAGTCAGTAACAATCACCAATAAGTACTGAAACATAAGCAAGTAAGTAATGCAATCTGTCACTCACAGCGGTCCTGAGCAATGCAAGTAATCAAGGAACGTGCAGCAGCAGTAGTCCAGTTTCAGCAGTGTCTATCATACCTTCCTAACATACAATTAATTAATAAAGGAACAAGCAGTAGCAGATGTTTCCATACAAGTCAGTAACAATCACCAATAAGTACTGAAACGTATGCAAGAAAGTAATGTAATCTGTCACATACAGCGGTCGTGAGCAATGCAAGTAATCAAGGAACATGCAACAGCAGTTGTCCAGTTTCAGCAGTGTCTATCATAAATTCCTAACATTGAATTAAGTAATCAAGGAACAAGCAGCAGCCGATGTTTCGATACAAATCACTAACAATCACCAATAAGTACTGAAACGTATGCAAGTAAGTAATGGAATCTGTCACTCAAACCTGTCCTGAGCAATCCAAGTAATCAAGGAACATGCAACAGCAGTTGTCCAGTTTCAGCAGTGTCTATCATACGTTCCTAACATACATCTAAGTAATTAAGGAACAAGCAACAGTAGATGTTTCAATACAAGTCAGTAACAATCACCAATATGTACTGAAACGTATGCAAGTACGTAATGAAATCTGTCACTGACACCTGTCCTGAGGAATCCAAGTAATCAAGGAACATGCAGCAGCAGTTGTCAAGTTTCAGCAGTGTCTATCATACGTTCCTAACATAAAATTAAGAGATCAAAGAACAAGCAGCAGCCGATGTTTCGATACAAGTCAGTAACAATCACCAATAAGTACTGAAACGTATGCAAGTACGTAATGAAATCTGTCACTCACACCTGTACTGAGCAATCCAAGTAATCAAGGAACATGCAGCAGCAGTTGTTCAGTTTCAGCAGTGTCTATCATACATTCCTAACATACATTTAAGTAATCAAAAGACAACAGCAGCCGATTTTCCGATACAAGTCCAGAACAATCCACCAATAAGTACCTGGAACGTATTGCAAGTACGTAATTGGAAATCTTGCACTCACACCGTACTGAGCAATCCAAGTAATCAAGAGACATGCCAGACGGCAGTTGCTTCAGTTTCAGCAGATGTCATCATACGTCCTAACATACATTGTAGTAAATTCAAGGAACAAGCAGCAAACAGATGTTTCCATTACAAGTCAGTAACATCACCAATAAGTACCGAAAAACATATTGCAAGTAAGTAATGGGAATGCTTTCACTCACACATGTCCAGAGCAATCCAAGTATTAAGGAACAAGCAAGCAGCAGTTGTTCAAGTTTTCAGCAGGTGATCATACGTTCCTAAACATACAAATTAAGTATCAAGAAAAGCAGCAGCAGATGTTTTCCATTACTTATCAAGTAACAATCACCAATAAGTACTGAAACAAGCAAGTAAGTAATCTGCAACTGTCACTCACACGGTCCTAGCAATGCAAGTAATCAAGGAACGTTGCAGGCAGCAGTAGTCCAGTTTCAGCAGCTGTCTATCAACCTTCCTTAACATACAATAATTAATAAGGAACAAAAGCAGTAGCAGATGTTTCATACAAGTCGAGTAACAATCACCAATAAAGTACTGAAACGTATGCAGAAAGTAATGTTAATCTGGTCACATACAGCGGTCGTGTGAGCAATGCAAGTAATCAAACATGCAACAGCAGTTGTCCAGTTCAGCAGTGTCTTATCATTTTAAATCCTACACATTGAATTAAGTAATCAAGGATACAAAGCAGCAGCCCGAGTTTCGATACAAAGTCACTAACAATCACCAATAAGACTGGAACGTATGCAAGTAGTTAATGGATCTGTCACTGCAAAACCTGTCTGAGCAATCCAAGTAATCAAGAACATGCAACAGCAGTTGTCCAGTTTCAGCAGTGTCTATCATACGTTCCTAACATACATCTAAGTAATTAAGGAACAAGCAACAGTAGATGTTTCAATACAAGTCAGTAACAATCACCAATAAGTACCGAAACATATGCAAGTAAGTAATGGAATCTGTCACTCCCACCTGTCCTGAGCAATCCAAGTAATCAAGGAACATGCAGCAGCTGTTGTCAAGTTTCAGTAGTGTCTATCATACGTTCCTAACATACAATTAAGAGATCAAAGAACAAGCAGCAGCCGATGTTTCAATACAAGTCAGTAACAATCACCAATATGTACTGAAACGTATGCAAGTACGTAATGAAATCTTTCACTGACACCTGTCCTGAGGAATCCAAGTAATCAAGGAACATGCAGCAGCAGTTGTCAAGTTTCAGCAGTGTCTATCATACGTTCCTAACATAAAATTAAGAGATCAAAGAACAAGCAGCAGCCGATGTTTCGATACAAGTCAGTAACAATCACCAATAAGTACTGAAACGTATGCAAGTACGTAATGAAATCTGTCACTCACACCTGTACTGAGCAATCCAAGTAATCAAGGAACATGCAGCAGCAGTTGTTCAGTTTCAGCAGTGTCTATCATACATTCCTAACATACATTTAAGTAATCAAGGATCAAGCAGCAACAGATGTTTCCATACAAGTCAGTAACAATCACCAATAAGTACCGAAACATATGCAAGTAAGTAATGGAATCTTTCACTCACACCTGTCCAGAGCAATCCAAGTAATCAAGGAACACGCAGCAGCAGTTGTCAAGTTTCAGCAGTGTCTATCATACGTTCCTAACATACAATTAAGTAATCAAGGAACAAGCAGCAGCAGATGTTTCCATACTAGTCAGTAACAATCACCAATAAGTACTGAAACATAAGCAAGTAAGTAATGCAATCTGCCACTCACAGCGGTCCTGAGCAATGCAAGTAATCAAGGAACGTGCAGCAGCAGTAGTCCAGTTTCAGCAGTGTCTATCATACCTTCCTAACATACAATTAATTAATAAAGGAAAAAGCAGTAGCAGATGTTTCCATACAAGTCAGTAACAATCACCAATAAGTACTGAAACGTATGCAAGAAAGTAATGTAATCTGTCACATACAGCGATCGTGAGCAATGCAAGTAATCAAGGAACATGCAACAGCAGTTGTCCAGTTTCAGCAGTGTCAATCATACGTTCCTAACATAGAACTAAGTAATCAAGGAACAAGCAGCAGCCGATGTTTCGATACAAATCACTAACAATCACCAATAAGTACTGAAACGTATGCAAGTAAGTAATGGAATCTGTCACTCAAACCTGTCCTGAGCAATCCAAGTAATCAAGGAACATGCAACAGCAGTTGTCCAGTTTCAGCAGTGTCTATCATACGTTCCTAACATACATCTAAGTAATTAAGGAACAAGCAACAGTAGATGTTTCAATACAAGTCAGTAACAATCACCAATATGTACTGAAACGTATGCAAGTACGTAATGAAATCTGTCACTGACACCTGTCCTGAGGAATCCAAGTAATCAAGGAACATGCAGCAGCAGTTGTCAAGTTTCAGCAGTGTCTATCATACGTTCCTAACATAAAATTAAGAGATCAAAGAACAAGCAGCAGCCGATGTTTCGATACAAGTCAGTAACAATCACCAATAAGTACTGAAACGTATGCAAGTACGTAATGAAATCTGTCACTCACACCTGTCCTGAGCAATCCAAGTAATCAAGGAACATGCAGCAGCAGTTGTCAAGTTTCAGCAGTGTCTATCATACGTTCCTAACATAAAATTAAGAGATCAAAGAACAAGCAGCAGCGGATGTTTCGATACAAGTCAGTAACAATCACCAATAAGTACTGAAACGTATGCAAGTACGTAATGAAATCTGTCACTCACACCTGTCCTGAGCAATCCAAGTAATCAAGGAACATGCATCAGCAGTTGTCCAGTTTCAGCAGTGTCTATCATACGTTCCTAACATACAATTAAGTAATCAAGGAACAAGCAGCAACAGATGTTTCCGTACAAGTCATTAATAATCACCATTAAGTACCGAAACATATGCAAGTAAGTAATGCAATCTGTCACTCACACATGTCCTGAGCAATCCAAGTAATCAACGAACATGCAGCAGCAGTTGTCAAGTTTCAGCAGTGTCTATCATACGTTCCTAACATACAATTAAGAGATCAAAGAACAAGCAGCAGCCGATGTTTCGATACAAGTCAGTAACAATCACCAATAAGTACTGAAACGTATGCAAGTACGTAATGAAATCCGTCACTCACACCTATCCTGAGCAATCCAAGTAATCAAGGAACATGCATCAGCAGTTGTCCAGTTTCAGCAGTGTCTATCATACGTTCCTAACGTACAATTAAGTAATCAAGGAACAAGCAGCAACAGATGTCTCCATACAAGTCGGTAACAATCACCAATAAGTACCGAAACATATGCAAGTAAGTAATGGAATCTGTCACTCACACATGTCCTGAGCAATCCAAGTAATCAAGGAACATGCAGCAGCAGTTGTCAAGTTTCAGCAGTGTCTATCATACGTTCCTAACATACAATTAAGTGATCAAAGAACAAGCAACAGCCGATGTTTCGATACAAGTCAGTAACAATCACCAATAAGTACTGAAACGTATGCAAGAAAGTAATGCAATCTGTCACATACAGCGGTCGTGAGCAATGCAAGTAATCAAGGAACATGCAACAGCAGTTGTCCAGTTTCAGCAGTGTCTATCATACGTTCCCAACATAGAATTAAGTAATCAATGAACAATCAGCAGCCGATGTTTCGATACAAATCACTAACAATCACCAATAAGTACTGAAACGTATGCAAGTAAGTAATGCAATCTGTCACTCACAGCGGTCCTGAGCAATGCAAGTAATCAAGGAACGTGCAGCAGCAGTAGTCCAGTTTCAGCAGTGTCTATCATACGTTCCTAACATACAATTAAGTAATCATGGAACAAGCAGCAACAGATGTTTCCATACAAGTCAGTAACAATCACCAATAAGTACCGAAACATATGCAAGTAAGTAATGGAATCTGTCACTCACACCTGTCCTGAGCAATCTGTAACAGCCCGTAATTTATTAAATATAAATTACAGCATCAGACTTTCGATAATTAGGCAATTTTTTCCAATTATTAGTAATTAACCAAAAAACATGAATATTATATAGTTAATTATATTAAGTTATAATTAATTATGAAAATTTGCCCCAATTTAGCTAAAATTAATTGATAATTAAGTTTAGCAAATTGATAAAATAAAGACTGAAAGTGACGAAATGGACTAAAATGAATAAAAAAAATTAGACTAAAGGATAATTATAGCAAATCTAGAACTCCTTTGCTATTATTTGCATCTGAAATGCAAATCAGATTGTTAGGAATAAAAGTTGGTCAATTCCAGAAATTCAGTAGAAAATCTGATTTTTCTCTATTTCCTATAAATAGAGTCTTTCCTCCTCAATTTCATGGTTTAGCAAAATTGGAACTCCCTCTCTCTCTCTACAACCTCACCTTCTCTCTAGTTTTTCTCCTAAACGGTTCATCGAATTCTCGTGATTTATACGACAACGGATAGAGATCGTCGAGCTCTACAAGAATCTGTCATTGCATGTTTGATTTCGTCCTGATTTAAGGTAAGATCGACCCCTTTTCTTCCTTTTGGTTCGGTTTTGAAAGAGCAAACTCGAAATTGCTTAAATCCTCATCATTCGAAGTTGATTTGCTCACGTTTAGGACCTGTTTTGGCTTGGAAATCATCTATAGTCGAAGGATATAGCTTGGACGAAGGTTAGTGACTATTTTTCCCTCATTTATGTTCATATTTAGTTGATAAAACCTGGAAAATTGATGAACTAGAAGAACAAATTCGAGAAATTCATGTATAGACTCGAAGGTGTTGGTTTCGAATCTAACCCCCCTAGATTTGAATGAGTGGCCTTCGAATCTATCTCCCTTTGAATTGAGTTGGTTGTTTTCGAATCTGATTGTCTAGACTCGAATGAAGGTAGTTCGAATCTATGATTAATTTCGAATCTATGTGTCTTCGAATCTATATGCTTTCGAATCTATGTGGTCTTCGAATCTATTCCCTTAGATTCGAATTGAGGTTGTTCGAATCTATGTCCCTTAATTCGAATCTGGTTTTGTTCCAAGCCTAAGATTAATTCCTAAATCGGATTAAGTTATTAAACAACCTTAGGTAATTGAAAGTATCTTTTGAATATGATAAAAATCACAAGTTTCATGATGCATAATTATTTTATGCATAACTAATTTATCAGGCCCTGTATGAACACTTAGAAATCGTATGTCATGATTCACCTTGTTAGTAATACGATTGGCTTTGTTTCAAGGCCATATATTTGTAATTATATGGATCGTATTAATCTGAGAAGAATAGACTCACTTTGGGACGATAGGAAACTACCTCAGACTCGACAGCTCGAAATGACAATAACCTGATTATATAATTAAGGATTACATAGGTCATGTTACAATCTCGACATTAATATGTCAGACTTGAAACTGAACTGCAGGAACCCGCCGATTTGACAGAGTAAATTGAACAGCTTAATTCGTTAAGCACTATCTGACTAAGGACTACTGTGAGTGACAGATTTCATTAATTACTTGCATATGTTTCGATATTTATTGGTGAATGTTATTGAACTGTATGGAAACTTTTGTTATTGCTGCATGTTTCTTGAATACTTTATTGTAGCATAGAGACTTACTTTTGACATTACTGAAGCTAGACACCTGAATTGCCTTGAATTGCATGCTCACTTTTACATTTTATGTAAATACTTATCATGCTTACTGCTTACTTGACTGTTGATACATTTGCCTCTGCATACTGCATAATCTGATCGGACCGAATGCGAGATCTCCATTCACAGGAAGGAATTCTGCAGATTCCTTACCTATCTGACTCGTTTCCATACACTTCCCGTAGGGCTTCGGCTTTACACATTGGAATACAGATTTGGGTTGACTCCCAAATCTTTGCCGTCTCTGACGTGTTGACTTACCGGCATGATCTGATAGTATGTTATATATGTGTGGTAACTAATGGTACTCTGTTAACTCACTAAGCAATGTTAGCTTACTCTGTCATGACAACTCTCTTTACAGGAAAAGCTGATAAGGCCAAGACTATAGCAGGTAGTTCGTCCCAAGCTAAGTAAACGTTGATTCTTGAGGATTGCAGACTTTTTGGACTTATTGCTGATGCCTATTTTTGAAAAGAATATTGCGGTCTCGGGTAGCTTGTTCAGTCTTCCGCACTCTGATTGAAGATTTTAGAAGCTAGTTTTGACCACCATTTAATCTTTAATATATTTTTGTAATTAAGTATTCAGGTAGATGGACCTGTGGTATCAGACAATAGTAATATTTATTACTTAATGAAATGTACTTTTATCACGTGTACTGTTCGTGGTAACTTGGATGTTACAAAGTTGGTATCAGAGCAGCAGTTTAATCATCAGATTGGCCACCCGATACTTAAACTACTGGTATGGTATGGACTGTGTGACTCTGAATTCCCGAACAAGTCACCGAGGCCTAGGGTAACCTAATTTAATAAAGGACTACCCACACAACTTGACCTAAGATAGGCAATTGATGACTGATAGGACGGGGGAAGGACTGACTGCTTGATACTGACTTGACTTGACTTTGTGTCAGCCTGACTGGCTGCTTTCATAATAA
>JAANYP010003830.1:0-115256 GCA_020465985.1 Centrapalus pauciflorus
GTTCGTCTGATGATCCAAAAATGATATCATCGACGTACACTTGTACCAAGATAAAGTGTTCACCCTTTCTCTTCACAAATAGAGTACTATCTATCCTACCCCTTTCAAAACCGTTTTCTAAAAGATGGTTGGATAAAGTCTCATACCACGCCCGAGGTGCTTGATGTAATCCATAAAGAGCCTTATCTAAGCGATATACTCTATCAGGATATTTAGGATCTGTAAATCCGGGCGGTTGTTCTACATATACCAACTCCTTCACTTTCCCATACAGGAAAGCACTCTTAACGTCTAGTTGATATACCTTAAAGCCTTTGAAGGAGGCAAACGCTAGAAACAACCTAATGGCTTCTAGCCTTGCTACTGGTGCAAAAACTTCGTTGTAATCGATTCCCTCCTCTTGGTTGAAACCCTTTACAACTAATCTCGCCTTGTTGCGCGTGACTATACCTCGATCGTCTCTCTTGCACTTAAAAACCCATTTGGTTCCTATTGCAATCTCCCCTCGAGGTAACGGAACTAACTCCCACACTTCTAGTTTCCTAAATTGTGAAAGTTCTTCCTGCATCGCTTCAACCCAAGAGTTGTCTTTAAGTGCCATTTGCACATTTTTGGGCTCTACTTGCGATATGAAACATGAATAAAGACATGTGTGATATGCCTCGGAGTCGTTTATCATCGACAACAACACGGTGTTGTTATTTACACTACTCCGAGTCTTCACACCCTCGTTAGGATTTCCTATGATGCTTTCTATTGGATGGTACTTGTTAATCCTAGAGGTCTCTATTTCATCAACCCTTAGATTATCTCCTAAGTTGGATCCTATTTCACCTAAAGGGGGAACAGGCTCAGCTTCTACATTTTCCTCCTCACGGACGTTTTCCTCAGAGTTAGAACTTGAAGCTTGAGTCTGATTCTCAGTGTTAGGTGCCTCTTGATCAGCAACTTCTGGAGATCCATCTACAGTCGCAGTAGGCTCGGACGTAGATTTGAACGTGGTCCTTGGAAAGATTTGGCCATCGTCGTTCAGATGCAACGTCGCCAAGTCCTTCTCGATTGTACCTGCATTATCATCCAGAGGAATGTTAAATGACTCAAATAACTTATCATAGTCAAATATCCATTCCGGACCAGTTTGGGGTTCATGTGTATAACTTGTGACTTCAATGTTATACACAATCTCCACAGTACTAGTTGTTTTGTTAAACACCCGTTTGTTTGGTGAGTTTGACACATAACCTAGGAAGTATCCTTCGTCAGCCTTTTCACCAAACTTCGGTTGATGTTTTGTTCTTAAAAGTGTGCATGGTACTCCAAACGGTTCGAATCCAGTTAAGTTAGGTGGCCGTTTATTCAAAATTTCATATCATGTTTTGTTCAATGATTTGACTGTAAGGACTCGGTTTAAAATGTGGCACGCGGTATTCACTGCCTCCCCCCAAAACATGGTAGGAAGCTTTGAATCCGAAAGCATAGTCCTTGCAGCCTCAATCAAAGTTCTATTTTTACGTTCGGCCACCCCATTCTGTTGAGGTTCATATGGTGCACTGAATTGATGCACTATGCCCTTTGATAGGCAATATACACCAATTACAGTGTTTTTGAATTCAGTTCCATTATCACTACGAATATGTTTAACCCTAGTTCCTTATGAGTTCTCCACTTGGTCCAAGAACCCGATGAGCCTTGCAGCCGTCTCGTCCTTCGTACCTAAAAAGAAAACCCAAGAAAAACGTGAGTAATCGTCAGTGATAACTAAGCAGTACCAACTACCTCCGATACTCCTTTTGTTGATTGGGCCGAAAAGGTCCATGTGCAACAGATCGAATGTTGAGGCTATGGAATTCTGCTTCTTGGACTTGTGTGTCTTCTTGTGCTGTTTGCCCTTCATGCAAGGTAGACACTTATCCTCGAACTGAAAACTTTTCATGGGCACACCCTGCACCAGTCCATGCTTCGTAATGTAATTCATCTTCCTCAGGTGCAGGTGAGCCATGCGTCTGTGCCACAGTACGGATTCCGTCTCCGAAGCTTTGGATAGTAGACAAATTGGCCCCATCGAAGTCTCTGGCTTGTTCATATCCAGCATGTACAAGTCGTTCTTCCTTGGCGCCCGCATCAACACCCATTCTTCAGGAATTTTGAATCCAGGCTTTAGCACTAACGCCTCAGTGTCAGTAAATAACACCGAGTTCTTCTTATCACAGATTTGAGAGACACTAATGAGATTATGAACCAGTTTATCAACGTGATAAACTTGATCCAAAGTAATCGTCCCATTAGTGACTTATTGATCGGGTTATAATTTACCATGTTTATTAAGTGTAAAAGAGTTGTTTTTAATGCAAAAATGTTATAGAATGTGCCGCTATTAAATAAATTCTGTGCCTATGCAGGAAAACAAAATCCGGTTTAAAATGATGAAAAAAAGGACGAAATTTCAGAGCCAGGCGCAGAGAGGGGCGCAGCCCTGCGCCCAGACCGAGGGTTCAACAGAAGAAATTAATTCTCAAAAATACGGATTATACAGAGGGGCGCAGGGGGGGGGCGCAGGCCTGCGCCTACGGCTGCGCCCAACCCATTAAAATAATGGACGGCCGTTTTTAGGGTTTTTCCATCTTTTCCTATAAATACCAAGTCATACTTCAAAGTTTGGGATCGTTTTTTGGAGGAGAAGGCTAAGGAAAAGAACCATGTTTGAGCGAAAATACGTACGAAGAACACACGAGTCAATCTACGGCGATGAATCCACAACTCTTGAACGTTGCATCAACCATGTCCGGCTAAGCTCGTCATAATCATTCTCGGAGGAAGCACATCGCTAAGTTTTACTTTATGAACGATTACTTTAAGTTTACATGGTTTTTATTATTTATATTTTGATTGTAAACGAATGATTATTATTTTGTTGTTGCGTTTCGCAAGATAGTTCGTAGACATTTTATTATTCGTGCCAAGTTAATTATTTAATTAAGACGAGTAATCAAACGTGTCACGCGCTATGCCCAAGATCACGTAATGGCTTTAATAATAATTCCAACAAAGATTATGTCTATGTAATCTTCAAATCGTTTTCATAAATTAAACACAAAGCGCGGTGTGGAATCTGGGAATGGTTATCTTCGTATTTTATTCAATAAAACAATCTTCTTAAGTTTTCTTTTCACAAAATTCGCAAGTAATTAGTTTTATAAATCAAAGCAATCACCTTTTTACAACCAAATCAATCTTTCGAAATTAATTATTTTACAACGCTAGTCGCTCGAATACGTGCATTTAACCTCTCGCTCTCTGTGGATACGATCCCTACTTACCCTAGCTTCTAAGGTATTTAGTGGTTATTTTTGACGGGTTAACGACACTCGCATCAAATTTTGGCGCCGTTGCCGGGGAGCGGTTGCGCTTAAATCACGTATTTTAGTAATTAGTTAATTTAATTTTAAATTTTATTTAAATATAAATTACATTTTCATATATTTAGTTGCCTTATTTTCTTTAGAGTAATTTAGGTAATTTAGTTAATTTAGTCAATTTCAATTATTTGTTTATTTGCTTTTATTTGCTTACTTAAATTAGTTTAAGTTTCCATATTTTGCTATTATTCCATTTAATTAGTTTTTAATTAGTTTTAATTTTAATTATTGTTTTAGTTTATTAAAAAATAAAAAAATAAAAAATAAAAGGGAATCGTGGCGCAAGCATCGATTCTCACCAAAAAGAAGTAACTAATTCGAATTCTTCATCTAGCCCTCATAAGTTTATGCACACACGATATTCTGGTAGAATTTCACCCTTGAAGTTTGATCCAGAAATCGAAAAAACTGCTAGATCTAATAGGCGAGCCACAACTCAAACAAACGAAATTAGAAATACTGTTCCTACAGTAAACGTGGAAGAAGAAATAATTAATTTGGAAGACGAGAACATCGATAACATTCTAGTTGACGTCCAACAAAATCAAAGACCGATGGGAGACCGTAGAACCGTAGAATCCCATTATAGGCCGGGTGATATCCCTGATCCATCACCCATTCTCTACCCAATTAATGAGAATGAACCCGAAATTAGGCCACAGCTATTTAGCATATTACCTGTTTTTCGCGGAGCACCAAGCGAAGAACCGTATGAGCACTTAGCTGAATTCACTGCCATAGGTAAGGCCAATCACGTTAGGGGGATGACCGTAGACGCTTTAAAACTCAGACTCTTTCCTTTCTCTTTGAAGGAACGAGCGAAAAATTGGTTCGTGTCACTTCCCACTGATAGTATAACTAACTGGGATGAAATGAAAAAAGAATTTCTAACTGAATATTACCCAATTAGTAAAACTACAGAAAAACGTAAAGAAATCACTGGATTTAAAAAGAAAATTGGAGAACAATTTCACGATGCTTTTAATAGGTTGAATGAATTACTACGAACATGCCCTCACCATGAAATTCCTAAATGGATGCTAATTAAAACCTTTTTCGATGGGGTTAGTCAAGAAAGTAGGAATATGATCACCGCTGCTTCAGGCGGAACCTTTTTAGCCAAGGAAGATGATGAAGCTTGGGAATTATTAACCCAATTAAGCAAAGGTTTAAAAGTTCAAGCGGGTTCGGATAATAGTGTTGGTGTCCAAGTTATGGGCATAGACAACGCATGGAAGAAAGAAGTTAAATCTGACATATCCGAACTAAGCAAAAAAGATGGACTTGTTGATGAAAGGAATGGGAAAGGTTACAGCGGCACAGGTTTGCTGTATCACTTGTGGAGACCCTTCTCATCCAACCGAGAATTGCCCACATACCTTCACGCACGAAGAGTATGTTAACGAAGCTTTTGGATTTCGGCAACGAAGAGAACGGGAGAATCCATACTCGGAAACTTACAATCCGGGATGGAGAAAACACCCGAACTTTAGTTGGAGGGATAATCAAGACAATGATGCTTCCCCGAAGCCAAGATATGAGCAACCTCGTCAACAAAACCGAGATTTCCAATATGGATCGACCTCAGCTACGAAGGATGATCGGTACTATAAACGCCAAGACCCTAAAGAAGAAAATGATTCGCGACAAGTGTCGGGGAATTCGAAAGAGTTTTCCGAGTTTATGGAATTTATGAAACAACAAACCATGGTTCAAGCGAAAACTATGGAGATGCTCGGAAGGCAGATGGGACAAATTGCAGAGTCCTTGACTAAACGAGAAGAAGGGAAGCTTCCAAGCAACACCACAGTTAACCCATCGCACCACCATGGAAAAGAAAAGAAATATGAAGTCAATGAAGTGAACGAAGTTAACAAAGTCACTACCCTTAGGAGTGGAAAGGAAGTAGATAACAAAATAGAAATGCCTAAGGAGAGTGAGACTGACGACGAGGTAGAAATTGCTTATGAAGAAGAACCACCCAGATCGGAGTTAAAGGTAGAAACAAAAGTTAAGAAAGTAACTTTTAAGGAAGTAGAAGCCAAGAGACCAGTAGAGAATAAAGTTGGGGAAGGGAGTTCCAATACTGGAAGTATTCCCTACCCAACGGCCTTAGAAAATCCAGCTTCATTTCCCTATGGTAAGAAAGGACCTAAAAACGAAGAGTTATGGGATATTTTTAATCAAGTTAAAATTAACATTCCCTTAATCAAAGCTATACAACAAGTTCCTTCTTACGCTAAATTCCTAAAAGACCTTTGTACTCAGAAGCGAAAATTTAAAATAACTCTTCCGAAGCAAATCAACCTCACTGAACAAGTCAGTGCAGTTATCACTAGCTCACTGCCGCCTAAACTAAAAGATCCAGGATCACTCTTGATCCCGGTAACTATCGGCGATATTCAAATTAAAAAAGCACTTCTAGACCTAGGGGCGAGTGTTAATATTTTACCTGGTAATTTATTTGACCAACATGATCTCGGAACCCTACAAACAACAGATGTCATCCTACAATTAGCAGATAGGTCTACCAAAGTACCACGAGGGATGTTATCTGATGTAATCGTTAAGGTCGAAGATTTCTATTATCCAGTAGATTTCTTAGTGTTGGATTCAGATAGTGCTTACAAAGAAAGCCAACCGGCAATCATATTAGGACGTCCCTTCTTAGCCACAATCAACGCTCAAATCAATTGCAGGACAGGTGCATTAGACATAGCATTCGGAAACCGTAAACTCCGACTTAATGTCTTTAACAATGTACCCAATGCGCCATTGGATTCAGAGTGCTATATGATCGATCTAGTTGATGATTTAACACAACAACAATTATCAACAATAACATGTAAAGATCCAGTGGAGCTTTTTCTGTACTACAATGAGCATAAGTTAGATAATATGCCTGAAGCTAAGGAGTTTGAACTTGAAAGTGTTCAGTCAGTAGATTCTAATCAACCACCATGGACACATAAGATCGAAAAACTTCCGACTGACCTGCCACCATCAGCAAAACCGTCTTTAGAGCAACCACCCAAGCTAGAGTTGAAACCACTTCCATCTCATCTCAAATATGCTTTTCTTGGCCCTGAGAATACACTGCCTGTAATCATCGCAACAGACCTTACTGCTGCACAAGAAAAGGCCTTGTTAGAAGTGTTATCGAGATATAAGGAAGCGGTAGGCTGGACCATAGCAGATCTTAAAGGAATTAGTCCGACGCTGTGTATGCATAGGATTATAACTGATCCAACAGCCAAGCCAAGCAGAGATGCTCAGAGAAGGCTAAACCCTAACCTTAGAGAGGTAGTGAAGAAAGAAGTGTTGAAATGGCTAGATGCTGGAATTATCTATCCGATATCAGATAGCCAATGGGTTAGTCCCACACAAACGGTTCCAAAGAAATCTGGAATCACTGTCATCGATACTCCTGAAGGAGAAAAGATTGCAACTCGCCCTGTGACGGGGTGGAGAGTATGCATCGACTACAGAAAACTAAACGCCGCAACCTCAAAAGATCATTTTCCTCTGCCATCATCGACCAAATAGTAGAGAAGCTAGCAGGGCAGAAATTCTATTGTTTCCTAGATGGCTATTCGGGGTATAACCAAATCCCAATACACCCAGAGGACCAAGATAAAACAACATTTACATGTCCGTATGGCACATTCGCTTACCGAAGAATGCCATTTGGATTATGTAACGCTCCAGCCACATTTCAGCGATGTATGATGGCTATATTTTCAGACATGGTCGGAGGTTCTCTTGAAATCTTCATGGACGACTTTTCAATATTTGATAAGTCATTCGAAGGGTGTCTCTCTCATTTAGAAAAATTTCTCAAGCGGTGTACTGAAACCAATTTGGTACTAAGTTGGGAGAAAAGTCACTTTATGGTTAAAGAGGGAGTAGTCTTAGGACACATAGTCTCTGAAAGAGGAATGGAGGTTGATCGAGCTAAGATACAAATAATTTCCTCGCTACCACCACCAACTAATATCAAGGGGATTCGTTCTTTTCTAGGACATGCAGGTTTCTATAGGAGATTCATAAAAGATTTTAGTGCCATATCCAAACCCCTATGTAACCTTCTCCTAAAAGACGCACCGTTCAATTTTGATAAAGACTGTGCAGAGGCATTTAACACATTAAAAATGAAGCTCACAGAGGCACCAATTCTGCAATCACCGGATTGGTCTCAACCCTTTGAGATCATGTGTGACGCCAGCGATCATGCAGTAGGTGCCGTCCTTGGTCAAAGAGTGGACAAAAAGCCAGTGGTAATATACTATGCAAGTAAAACCTTCTCTGAAGCTCAAATTAATTACACAACCACTGAAAAAGAATTGCTTGCAGTAGTATATGCGTTAGATAAGTTTAGATCTTACGTCTGGGGAGCTAAGGTAATTGTGTATTCCGATCATAGTGCCTTACGACACCTCTTGGCTAAGAAAGATGCTAAGCCACGGCTAATTCGTTGGATACTGTTGCTACAAGAATTTGATTTAGAAATCAGAGATAAAAAGGGCTCAGAAAATGTAGTAGCAGACCATCTATCGAGACTGCCAGCAATCACCACTGATATGCTGGACTCCATTCGGGACAATTTCCCAGATGAACAATTATTGTTCGTCGCAAAAGTGCCTTGGTTCGCTAACTTGGTGAATTACTTTGTCACAGGGAAAACCCCAAACCACTGGAATTCACATCAACGAAAGTATTTCTTCTCTCAAACTAAACAGTACATTTGGGAGGAGCCGGATTTGTTCAAAATAGGAGTAGATCAGATTATCCGGCGATGTGTTCCAGATAACGAGCATTATGATATTTTAAATCACTGTCACTCGTATGCATGTGGAGGCCATTTTAGTGCTAAAAAGACAGGACATCGAATCCTACAAAGTGGATTCTTTTGGCCAACCATCTTTAAGGACTCCTACGAGTTTGTTAAGTCATGCCTACGATGCCAGCAGATAGGAGGTATTTCAAAAAGAGACCAAATGCCTATGACACCAATTCTTATAGTAGAGATTTTTGATGTGTGGGGCATAGACTTTATGGGACCCTTTCCTAAGTCATATGGTTTCGAATACATCCTAGTGGCAGTTGATTACGTCTCTAAATGGGTAGAAGCCGAAGCCACAAGAACCAATGATCACAAAGTAGTTTGCCAATTCGTTAAACGTAATATATTTTCTCGTCATGGAATTCCTAGAGCCATAATTAGTGATGGGGGTTCTCATTTCAAAAATATGTACTTTAGCAAACTACTTAAACATTATGGAGTGACGCATAAAATAGCTACCCCATATCACCCACAAACTAGCGGACAAGTAGAGGTATCTAACAGGGAGGTTAAGCGTATATTAGAAAAAACAGTACGACCCGATAGGAAAGATTGGTCAATACGATTAGATGATGCACTTTGGGCGTATCGTACAGCGTATAAAACCCCTATTGGTATGTCTCCCTATAAACTAGTTTATGGGAAATTATGTCATCTTCCGGTTGAGTTAGAGCACCGAGCCTTATGGGCCATTAAAAATGCAAACCTTAACTTCACAGCTGCCGGTATAAATCGAAAACACCAACTGAATGAATTAGAAGAAATTCGCAAGGAAGCTTATGAAAGTTCTAAAATATATAAAGAAAAAACAAAAGCTTTCCACGATCGAATAATTAAACGAAAGGTGTTTAATAAAGGTGACAAAGTCTGGCTATTTAACGCACGCCTGCGGCTCTTCCCAGGTAAATTAAAAAGTAAGTGGACAGGCCCATACACAGTAACTAATGTTTACCCCTATGGTGCGGTTGAAATAATAGATCAAAAAGGTGGTGAGCCGTTTAAAGTAAACGGACACAGATTAAAATTATTTGTACAATGGGCTGACAATGAAGTTATATCATCTGAGGCAATGGTCTTGGAAGATATCACTTAAATACTAAAGAGTTCCAAAATGTCTGGCTGAAGACATTAAACTTAGCGCTTGCTGGAAGGCAATCCAGTGAACTTTGTGGGTGTGTTCCATAGAAACCCTCACGAGACTATAACTCGTCCACTCAGGCTACTGAGGGGTTTAAAGGCTTGTTGCACATGCTAAGTGCAATCGTTTTTCACCACGAAAGTGTGCTTTAATTTCGTTTATTTAGTTATATTTAGTTCTTATTGTTAGTATTTCTTAAATCGTCCTTTAAAACACTTAGCTGCGTTTGAGCTTGACTTTACTACAAAATGTCACATGCGGTAACCAACTAAGTTGGGGAAAGAATTTGCACATTCGGGACCATTGAGCTTGGAGGAAATTAAAAGGAATATACTTACGTTAGGGAGGGGCAATTCCTAGCAAAATGTGTGTTGCACCAATACTAAATTGCACATGCTTGAATATTCAATACTTAGATGCTACATGTGTTGTTTCATTTCTTCGTAAATGTTTCTTGTTTCATAATTATTTGTGTGCCGAGGACGCCCCAATTCTTTAAGTTGGGGAAGGGGAACGCATTATGCTTCACACTATGCTTTATATGTTATATATCGTGAAACCGAGAAAAAATTTACGAAAAATGACAACTTTTTGGTCAAATAACTCACTTATAAAGATTTAAGGTGCCATTGTTAGTGTTGATCTCAGTTAAACTTGAGTTTTCAACTCAAGTTGGGGAAGTTTGAAGAAAATTACTAGCACGAGAAGATGATGGGCCTTTCAGTGAGTTCTACGACAGTATTCTCGGACCGCCACCACCACCGCAGTTGTCAGGTTCTTCCGTTCCTCTCTCTAAGTAGGATGAAGTATTGTTTTTTTTTTATGCTTTATTATTTTATGTTTGTTTTTGCGTGTATTATTTTGATTGAATAAATGTGTTTCTTTAAAGAAGATTATGTGGGAAACAGGCCGTAAATGATCCGATCAATCAGCCCGATAACTTTCTATGGTGAGCTTGCAACTTAAATATGATGATGTTAGTTAGGATGGTCTCAAGCAAAAAGACGTAATTATATGAGTTTAAATATAACACTAAGAGTCATAGATGTTTAAAATCAAGGAAGTGAATCGAGTTGAAGTAGGATATATTGTGTGAAAAGAGTGATAATTAACCAGGATTCCAATAGCTGCTAATTATTCATGCAATAAGGGGGAGGAAGCGAACACGAATAAAAACCTCACTTCAAGTGTGACCTAGTTGATTCAGGAAATTAAGTCTGAAGGGTACCATCATGCCTAGTCCCCTAAGACCAACTGGTCTGGGAGTGGCTGACCCAAATCCTGTTACACGGATCATCTAGAAAGTCATAGTAAACTTGAACGAAAAACATAGACATTGCATGAAAAGAACAAAAAGAAAAAATTAGTAGCTCAAGTCATGCATCGAGGAAAAAGATGGTCCAGTGACCCACGTGAATTCAATTCTGTAACCTTGAGCTAAAAGGATAATAGTGGTGAGGAATTTTGGAACAACTATCCAAGAAACATCACGATATATCTGAATTAAATTCTGTTCGTGTCTGCAAGTTTCATCACATCTATGAAGGCTAGTGCTTGTTTAAATAAGTTAATTATGTTTTGTACGCTTGATAAACCCGATGTTTTAAAAGTCTGATTTTCGTTGCTTGCTCGGGACGATCAAGAATTAAGTTGGGGAAGTTTGATCGGGTTATAATTTACCATGTTTATTAAGTGTAAAAGAGTTGTTTTTAATGCAAAAATGTTATAGAATGTGCCGCTATTAAATAAATTCTGTGCCTATGCAGGAAAACAAAATCCGGTTTAAAATGATGAAAAAAAGGACGAAATTTCAGAGCCAGGCGCAGAGAGGGGCGCAGCCCTGCGCCCAGACCGAGGGTTCAACAGAAGAAATTAATTCTCAAAAATACAGATTATACAGAGGGGCGCAGGGGGGGGCGCAGGCCTGCGCCTACGGCTGCGCCCAACCCATTAAAATAATGGACGGCCGTTTTTAGGGTTTTTCCATCTTTTCCTATAAATACCAAGTCATACTTCAAAGTTTGGGATCGTTTTTTGGAGGAGAAGGCTAAGGAAAAGAACCCTGTTTGAGCGAAAATACGTACGAAGAACACACGAGTCAATCTACGGCGATGAATCCACAACTCTTGAACGTTGCATCAACCATGTCCGGCTAAGCTCGTCATAATCATTCTCGGAGGAAGCACATCGCTAAGTTTTACTTTATGAACGATTACTTTAAGTTTACATGGTTTTTATTATTTATATTTTGATTGTAAACGAATGATTATTATTTTGTTGTTGCGTTTCGCAAGATAGTTCGTAGACATTTTATTATTCGTGCCGAGTTAATTATTTAATTAAGACGAGTAATCAAACGTGTCACGCGCTATGCCCAAGATCACGTAATGGCTTTAATAATAATTCCAACAAAGATTATGTCTATGTAATCTTCAAATCGTTTTCATAAATTAAACACAAAGCGCGGTGTGGAATCCGGGAATGGTTATCTTCGTATTTTATTCAATCAAACAATCTTCTTAAGTTTTCTTTTCACAAAATTCGCAAGTAATTAGTTTTATAAATCAAAGCAATCACCTTTTTACAACCAAATCAATCTTTTGAAATTAATTATTTTACAACGCTAGTCGCTCGAATACGTGCATTTAACCTCTCGCTCTCTGTGGATACGATCCCTACTTACCCTAGCTTCTAAGGTATTTAGTGGTTATTTTTGACGGGTTAACGACACTCGCATCACTTCTCCAGTTCCAGTGATATTTCCACCCTTGTTACCCGCGAATGATACGAATCCCCTATTACCTCCCTTGAAGTCTGTGAGTAGACTTCTTTCCCCCGTCATGTGCCTGGAGCAACCACTGTCGACGAACCACTTGTTGTTTGGACCGGTAGTTATCTCCTGCACATGAAAGAAAAGAGGTTAGTTATCACGGGGAACCCAAGCCATGACTGACTTGGTAATACCATTCTCGTCCACATACGTGAACTCTTTCAAGTACCCATCTCGCCTTTCAGGTGACTTGGGCCTTTGAACTGAATTCTGTTGTGGTGCCGAGTGATTTAAGTTCACTCTTTGCCTTGGTGTAGGCATATGTTGTGGAGCTCTGGAATAATTTCTATTATATGCCATTTCAGACTGTGATCCTTGAGCTCTTACCGGTGCATATTGTCTAACTGGAGTATGAGACCTAACTGGAGTATGTGACCTGCTAGGTGTGGTGCTCCTATAGACTTGTTGTGGTGCTGACCTAGATTGATTAATGACACGATTCGGTGAATTTGTCCTAATCACTTCCTTTGGTCCAACCTTAACCGGTGTGTTTTTCACAACTTGTTTGGGTGCGGCCTGCACAGTTTTCTCGGTAGGTTGAGAACTACTGCTGCTTGCCACACTGGGTGAGGGCTTAACAGGTGTTGGGTTCACTGTCTTAGGGGTAACATCTGCTTTCCTAAGTGGACAGTGAGAAGCAACATGCCCTTTCTCGTGACATCTAAAGCAAGACAGCTTATCTATGGACTTTTTGTGTGTTCCCTTAGATCTAGGTGTCTCACTAGTGTCTATTGCCTTTGGTACATCTACAGTGTCTGTCTCTTCGACCTGGTCAGCCCAAGAAATTTTCTGTTTTCCTGCAGGTGTTTCACTGGAGGAAGACACAAATTTCACTTTCTTGACCTTGACGGTTGAGTCAGCCACCTTAGGTGCATTTTCTACTATAGGCTCTGGTGTCGGTTCAGGTAGGTCCTCTAAGTCTACTGACTTGTCAGTTTTCTCCTGAGGCTGAGGCACATAGTTCGCATTGAATGGTGGAGGAATTTCGTGAAAACCTAGACCTACGGGCTTCTTAGACTGTCGTTGGGCATCTAAGACTTTCCATAGATTTAAGCTTGAATTCCTAAACTTCTCCAACTTGCTGTTTGCCTCTGCTACCTTAACCTTGGTCTCAGCTAGCTCTATATCCTTGTCCTTAAGACTTTTTGTTAAGGCCTCTACGTGCTCATACATAAGTTCTATCCTAACACACTGCTCACTGAGTTTGTCTTTTAGAACTACTACGTCCTGAGCATCAGCCTTAAGCTTTTCTTTTAAATCTTGCTTTATATCATTTAGGCTAGCGTTTTCAATTTTTAAATTCTCATTTTGAGCAGATATGGTTTTATGTGATTCTAAGACTAGATTTAACGTATCATTAGAAGTAGCACACAAAGCACATAATTCTTGAAATAGAGAGTAAGATAGACTAACCTTAGAATTATCAGATTCCACGTTGGCCATCTGAGCAGCAAACTCCAGCACTGTCTGATCATTCGTCTTCTCTACCCACATTGGACTGCTGTCCCGTGTAGTCTGCTCGTTCCCATCACACCCCGTTTCTATGACTTCAGCCATGAAGGCTCTAGCATTCGACTCAGGATGTGAACTCCAATCATACGTGCCATCTAGCTGTCTATCTGAAGTGACATTGGATAGAAGACCCGCTAGATTGGCCTGTCCAGATGAGGAACTTGGAAGGTATCGTTGTTGGGACTGATTTTGGTACTGTCCCTGATGCTGACTCTGTCCTTGGTATGTCTCTACCTTCGGTCTCTGACACTCCCTGGCGAAGTGTCCCAATCCCTGACAGTTGTAGCATTTCACCTTGGACTTATCAAACCCGATCCCCTTGTTATTCATTTGCAGATTCCTCCCAGTTCTTTTGATGAATCTTTTTACCCTCTGGGTCACCATGGCCAGTTGCCACTTAAGATCCATTTCCTCTAAGTCATCAGGGTCGACCTGATCGTAATCTTCATCCCATAGAGCTGGGTCATTGATTTTCCCTTGAACACAATTTCCGTATGCGGCCACAAAAGAAGCAAGTAGATTCAGATGCTCTTCCGCTGACTTTGCGCTCATGGGCATCTTCGAATAGCTCTGACTGGTCGATGCCTGTTGGACTTGAGGTTGCGGTTCTTCCGATCTTCCTAATCCTAAGAACGCGCGATTCAATGAGTCTTCAGACTCTGCTGGCGATGACGTTTCTCCGGTGAAAAACGCTGTAGCACTCTTCGGTTCAGCTGTCACTGATGATTTAGATGTCTTTCCAAAATACATTGCCGGATTCTGGACTTGCTCGTAATCAGTCTCAGCCTTAATCATCTCAAAGTGATATGCCCTCAACGTTCCCACAATGTCATCAAGTGATTGAGTATAGTATTTGTCCTCATTCAGCTTAATCATTGCCACGTACATAGCCCATTTGGCTGGTAGGGCATCAAGAAGCTTGTTGTTCTTGTCAGTGTCCGAATACTCAATTCCATGACTTTCAAGTTACGTTATCAGATGATTGAACCTCGTGATAATATCATCCAACTGTTCATCCTTAATTGCCTTGAAAATCGCAAACTGTTGTTTCAACAGCTCTGTACGCTTTCTACGCACCCGAGGATTACCCTCACACCTTTTCTCGAGAGACTCCCAAAGTTCCTTCGACGTCCTTTGAGTCCGAAATGTGTGCAAAATATCTTGAGGTAAAGCCATACGGATTATGGAGAAAGCTTTGTTTTCGGCTTCAAATAATTTCTTGTCATCTTCTTTCATCATCTGATATGACAAGACCTTTTGACGGCCTTCAACTTCAGATACTGGCGGGACGTACCCTTCATCTATGCACACCCACATGCGCATATCATTGAATCGTACAAAATCTGTAAAACGGTCCTTCCACCAGTAATAGTCCTCAACTTTCATCAGCTTAGGCGGTGCATTTGCCTTCCCAACTTCATGGTCCATTTCTAAGAATTTCTGAAGATTAGACATCTTTTCGAAAGAAATTGAATTGACCCTTAATTAATTTAATTCGAAACTAATGTGGATTAACTCTTTCGAATCTAGATAGATTCGAATGTAATTAGATTCCAATTTATTTGGGATTAAATTCGATTAAGTGTTTTAATTCAATTAAACTCGAAATATGTCAGATTCGAGATATCCTTAGATTCGATGGTCCTTAGATTCGAAGGGGAACAAACTCGAATTTCAGCAGATTCGAAACACAGATTCGAAACACGACTAGACTCGAAATAAACTCGAAACTAATGTAGACTCGAGATCCTATTCGAATGAAGCACTAGATTCGAAACAAGGTAGATTCGAAAATCTCTGAAATTGACTCGAAAGGAGCGTATTTAGGTTAGACTCGAGACTAAAGTGAAACCCTAATTACCCCTATAGATTCGAGCGCCGCAAACTCGAAAAACGGCTAACACTTTGATTTTTTGACGTTTTACAGATTAAATCACTATTTTCCGAATGAAAAATAATGATTTCGATCAAAAACGTGAAAAACCACAAAGTGTTTCCCGAATATGAATTTGCTAAGCTTGAAAACACGTTTTTGAGAGCAAAACCGTCCAACTAGCGTCAAGAAACCTAGAATGTATCTGATGAACACGAAGAACACGAAGAACACTCCGTAGGCTCTGATACCACTTGTAAGGTCTACGACTGCAAGATCTATCTAGACGCGGATCCGTGAACGAGTGCGGAATCCTCGTTGACGGTTAGACGGACAACTCTCAACCAACGGAACACGGAGACTATTAGACGCTGAACGAACGACACACGAACGATCCTACGAACTAATTCTCTCCGAAACGGCACTCACCTAGCTGATAAACTCGAGATCGCCTTTTGCTTAATTCCTCACGAATTCTGCTAAAAGTTCCTTAATGATTCGAGTCTATCTCTAATTATAGACCCTGATTCGAGTCTGTTGTGGGCCAAGCTCGAATCTGGCCCAAGGCCCATTCGAGTCTGTCCACAAGACACTCTCGAATCTAGCCCATTCGAATCTAAGGATACATTCGAATCTATCACAGATTCGAATGCATTCCTTTACCTATTCGAATCTAGCCTATACACTTAAACACTTAAGTGATGAAACTTATGTTTTACTTATGCTTGAGTTAATCTTTGACCTTTATGTTTGAACTTCTTGTAATATGTTACATCAAGTTCAAACACACAATCAATAACAGTCAAGCACATATAAACATATCTAACACATACTTGCTAAAATCACTATGCAGAATCACTTAGACTGCTATCGTCACACAGGATGTACCAACATTCATACTTTTTAAGTCTGTTATTATCAGACCTAATTGCAAATTGTGGCTTTATTGATATTTTTATCTTTATGTTGACCACTTATATAAACAAAATCCATGTAGTTCTATGATGCCTGCTTGTGTAGTTGTTTTGTATTTACATGCTTCACGTTAGAGCATATCTGGATGTGGTGCCTTTAAAAATATGTATATTTCTGGTTTAAATAATGCTACATTTTTTTTTCTGGTTTAAATAATGCTACGTTTTTAAATATGTCATCATCATGTATCAAGTTGTTGTATGCATATTTCATTAAAACACAACTATCACTACCGTTTTCTTGTTGACCCAGAAAATTTGAATTTATGTATCCATTGTTTTCTGTAGTGCCTTAACAACTCTGGAAGCGACATTGGCAAGTGTCAATTTTACATGGATACGCTGTCCGAGTGCAAAATGAATTCGGGTCTGAAAATATAAGTCAGTTCTTAATTTGAACTCTTATTTAATTTTCTAGTTCTCTATAAGGTGTTGGCCTTTGTTTATATTTTACTGAAATTCATTTGTCAGACCACATGGTGAAAGTTACCACATACTAATGCTCTAATTGTTTTGCTAGTTATGCAATTAACAATATAAAAGATCAAGTGCCAGAAAGAAAACCAATTGATAAAAGTGAAAAATCTGGGACGCCTGAACCCATAATAATTCGATCATAAGGTGAGAATATGTATCCATCCTGTTTAAATGATGCTACATTTTTAAAATTATACTGGTATAAGATCCATATTTTTTCTGGTTAAAATAATATATTTCTGGTTTATATATCGAAAATTATGTATACTTCTGGTTTAAATAATGCTACATTTTTTTCTAGTTAAAATAATATATTTCTGGTTTAAATAATTCCAGATAAATAGCAGCAATTTAGGCTTAAAAATCTGAATTATAGCCAATATAAATAGCAGTGATATAGGCTTAAAAAGCTGAATTATAGCAAATCATAGCTTGGCAAATCAACATTAAAAATAGGAATTTCTACCAATAATATCGTGCCACGTGAGCATTTTTCTTACTGCTCCGTCGACAATATATATATATATATATATATATATATATATATATATATATATATATATATAATATATAATATATTAAATGTCTATTTTTTTCCTATGTAAATCCAAACATATATTAAGTTTTCACTTTTCAAGACTAATAAGTAAATGCAAATAACAAAAGGTTGAGTTTACTTAGGGGGCGTTTGGTTCGCGGATTTCCTGGGATTCACTGGGATTTGCATTTAAAATCCTGTGTTTGGTTCGCAGATTTCAATAAGGATTTAAAATCCCAAGATTCGTTAAATCCCTCCCTTCTTTGTTATTTAAAATCCCAGCATCCCCCTAGGATTTTAAATCCCAGTTACTTTGCATTTTTTAGATTAGCAAATTTTTTCTATAAGATAATGCAAATTCCTTGACAAAATCCTGACAAATGCAAATGCTGCATAATGCAAATCCTTTGACAAAATGCAAATCCCAGGGGAAAAAATATGCGAACCAAACGCCCCCTTATTAGTTGTGGTCTTAAGGTCTTGTGGACCTGGATGTGGATGTGGAGCTCCCGACTTGAACCGACAGATCTTGACCGACCCGAAGATGTCTCACGCAAAGCACCCCTAATTTTCTGATATGGATATTTTCCCCATTAAGATTCATCAGCGGAAAACCAGTTCTTCCGGCGAGTTTTTCCGGCCGGTTCCGGCCGTAATTTTCATATTTACTTCAACAAATTTGATAAGTTTATATTGAT
Organism: Centrapalus pauciflorus; assembly: GCA_020465985.1. NCBI lineage: Eukaryota > Viridiplantae > Streptophyta > Magnoliopsida > Asterales > Asteraceae > Centrapalus > Centrapalus pauciflorus. The sequence continues at coordinate 18,300 of JAANYP010003830.1, forward strand.
CAACAAATTTGTGTGGAACCATGACCGCTTCCGAAGACGAAGACGAATGTCTAGCTCATTTCTTAGAATCCGAGGTTCTTTCTGAGATCTCCGATCAGGTAAGACGTACTTGGTTTGTTTGAAATCATCAATTGAATCTTTAATCTCGTTATCTAGATTTGCGATGTTTATGGATTTATGTATCATACGAATGATTTTGTTCGGTGATATGATACTTCAAGCATAAATTAGATGCTTTTGGTGTGAAATTCAGGAAGATGCTAGATCAGAGAAAGAGGACGAGCGGCCGCCCAAGAGACTTCGGGTGGAGCAAAATGGTAGCGTGAGTAACAGAGGGATAATTCCAAAAAGGATAGATGATGGTTTCTTTAGTAGGATTCCTCCAGAGCTCTTCCCTCATATCCTTAAGTTTCTCTCATCTGAGGTAGTGCTATGACTATCTTCTAATTACTCCTTCTGTTGGTCCTGATTTAAGTTTTTCTGTAAATTTTGTTAACATAAATCTAGTGTGATTATAGCTATGAACTTTTAACTGCGTTAAACTATATAGGAAGCAAACACAATTTGAAAAAAAGTGTTATAATATTAAATAATTATAAGAATTTTGAATTTGGATGTAATTGGTTCGATTCTCTATATTAGAAATAGTAATTGGTAATTTTTGATTTTGTTTTGTTTTCTTTCCTCTGATGATTTTGATGATTATTTTGAGAAATGGCAGGATCTTGTTTCATGCTCGTTGGTCTGTAGATTCCTGAATTTTGCTTCTTCCGATGAATCCTTGTGGCGTCGTCTGTGAGTAATTTATTTGCCATATCACCAACTACCCATATAGCATCCACTACTTGTTTTCATTATTGTTAATGTCACGTTTTTAAAAAAATTTCTTGTGATGTTGTTTGCTAATGGTGAGGGCTGAGTTGTATATCACATGGTTTTTTGGCTCATCGCCAGTTCTTCTAGCAACTCTATGACAAGGTGTTGTCGTCTCCTGAGTTGATTTATTCAACAAAATTCAAAGTTTGCATCTTGACTGTAATTTCCTTTTAGAGCTCGCACAACTTTATTTGAAATTTTCATGTTAGTTGCCTTCATATAATGGTGTGGAGACTAAAAGTTTCAAGCTACTTGAATTGTTGGTAGATTAATTGTTTTATTGGTCAAATATGTTGTTTTGTAATTGTTATACAGTCCTTAAAGATGCTCATTGCTGAAAAAAGAATGCCTTCAAAAATGGACTTCAGGAAAATGTGATAACTGTCCTCGATGTAGCACACTAAAATGTCAAAACTTTCTCCACCTAGTTCACTTTGGAGTAAGGATAAGTGTGAATACAGATGTGATGATTTTTATCGTCAGCTTTACAAGAAAATATAGACATTATAATACTTAAACTGTTTGCTAACTGTAGGTACTGTATGCGATGGGGCATCCTGCCACCAACAAAAAAGTTGCGTGATCGTGCTTGGAAGAAGCTGTATATTCAGGTAGATTTACCAACAACAACAACAACCACAATAATAATAATAATAATAATAATAATAACAATAATAATAACAATAATAATAATAATAATAATAATAATAATAATAATAAAATAATAATAATAATAATAATAATAATAATAATAATTAAAATAATCGTATTGTGGTTTGCTTGGTCCCATATCAGATGCACCTTATGCTTGAAACATGTAATTTAAGACCATATTGTATTTTGTTATACCTTGATATGTAAATCATCACTGTTTACTAATACCCTATCCCTGAAAGCCCGCTTTGCAAAGTTTCATTGTCTTAAATTTGAATGGCCAAGTTTCAAATGTGTTAGTGTAACTCGTGCTAGTTGTCATCATGTAAAGATTTTATAGAGAATTTCTTCATTTTTATGTTACCCAGGGTAATTTTTTTAATCTTTGCATTTAAATTCGATAGAAATTGAAAAGTGAACTTGATTCTAGGGAAGTAGGGAATATCATTGACATGAGATTTAAAATTGACCTTCCGAACAAACATATGCAAAAAAGGTCTTTTTTCGGTTTTGTAGAGTTTGTAAGAACTGAGCTATTAATTGCAGAACCTAATGGGAACCATGTTTCAGATGATAAGTCATTCCATTACAAAGAAAGGGTTAACATCATTCGAGTTTCTACAAAATTTGAGAAAAGAGACAAAAGTTTGAAACTTTAAATGCCATAAGGCTAATTTCATTTGAGACAAAACCAAACGCAAAGTCCCATTTAATGTGGGACAGAGGTATGCCACCGCCCACCTTTATCCAGCATGTCCTTGAAGCATTTTGGATTTATATATGGTTTCGTACCGAGTTCTAAAGTTAGCTTTTAAATCTATCAATCTGAATAATGTGCTTGAAACTACTCCTTTAGTATTTCTTTTGACACTGCTTTGCGACATTCTTCTGGTTATATCTTGTTCAAACACAAGTTTTTTTCCACCCTAAGAAACGAAGTTCCCATTTGTAGCGTGATGAAGAGGACATGGTTGAATTCGTCAGGAATTGCCCCAATGAGTTCAAAGAGTACTATATCCAGATGCAAGTGGCAAAGAGAAGCCAAGCACCTCTTCCCTCTCAGGTGATCAAAGCTTGTCTCTTTATAAATATATGTGGGTGTGCCTTTATGTATGCATATGTGAAACTGTAGATGCTTCCACTCTTAATTTCTCTAAGATTAAGCTGACTGATCTGATGTACTAGATTCTAGGCTTAAGATCATTGAATAGCATCATACTTTTTCAAATGTTTCACGTAGGTGATTGTATTTCTATTGTACACACCTAAACATTGGAATTACAAAATGTGTTCCGTTTTGGTCATCGTTGGGAGAAGACCATAGTACCCGTAAGTTTGTCTAAAAATGACTATGATGCCCTTATAAAGTCAGGAAGACCCAACTGGGGATTGTTTTGTGAGCAACTCACATCACGAGTGAGTGTATGCAAAATAAACAGCGTATTATGGTCATTTGTAAACAATTTAGGGTTGGTAATGGTACAGTTTTTTAAGTTGCCAAAATGGAACACATTTTGTAAGTTTAGTGACTAGGCGTATACAGGAAAAATTTTCAGTGGCCTAGGTGAACATCTGAAATAGTACATTTCTTAACCCTAGATGCTGCAATGATGCTCCTTAAAGAGTAACTTGGCATGATTAGGTTGAATTTTCTTTGCCTTCTACTACCAATACCAAGAAGATATTACTCTTATCTCGCTACATTTCTCCTTCCGCACCTGTAGTTAAAAGACGACTCGATGATTCTGGACAAGTCCGTTGCTGATCAAGTCTCGATATGGAAGAACAGCAAAGGACTGACTGATAAGGTGTTCTCAGATCATGATTGTTCTGGAGAAACTTGTTCGTACTATCAAATTGGCGATGTTTTTGTTTGTGAGAGCACTGGATATGTTCATGGTATGAGTTTTTATTTGTTGTCTGAAAATTTGAGATTCTTGTTGACTTGGCAATTGAAAATTAGGATCTTAGGTGTGTTATTATTTTGCTTTTGCAGTGTGTGACGATACTTGCAAGGAGGTTGTTCTTGATCCAGAAAATGAGCTATTAGTGTGTACAATTTCGGGACATTGTTTTGATCGATTACTTTCCCCTTCTGAAACTGGAGGAGAGATGGTAAGTTTCATCTGAAGCGTTGTTTCACCTTTTTTGGAAGAGATTTGAAATGCTTCTTTTTTGGATGACATTAAGATGTGCACAGCATGTTTCATTCGTATGTGGAAAGAATCAATTTAGATTCTGGTTCAGTATTGTGCAGATTTTGTTATTTAGTTTGAACACAAAACTGTTTGAAGTTTTTAAATTGACACACGTAAAGATTTATGCAATAGCATGCAACACTTTTCCATATTTATGCAAAAGCCTCTGCTGCCTGCATGTTGTACCATTTTGCCAGATTTGTCAAGAAAACGCTCCTCCACTTTCCAGAATCTTACTGAAGTCTTTTAGATCTATGCACTAGCATGTGACATTTTTGTTCCTGATAAAATCTAAAATCATCTTGGTTGTTTGAACAAGGCTTTACTGAGACCAGATGGAGATGATGATGAGATTTAGAGAATTAGGGATTAGTTTGCATATAACACACTGCTTGAATGATTAGATGTTTGGTTTAATGAAGATGAGATTAACTCCATGTCCCCATACTCCTAATGCATCAGGGAGACAAAATATCATCAGGGATTTGTTTTAAATCTTTGATTCAGTTATGCATCAGGGAGACAAAATATCTCATTTAAGATTATGCTCTTAGACATGTCCCTAGTCAAATTACCAAAAGGTTCTATTCAAGTTAGAGCATAGCCGCATAGGGCCTCTAAACATAAATTACCAATTTAAATCCTTTTCTATTGTCTTATTTATCCCTGGCTACTTTTCAATTTCAACCTATTCATTTCTCATGTTTAGAGTCCTCGATCTACCAAGTCTATTGTCTTATAATTAAGCAAATGTCACCCGAGCCAACTTTGTTGACATGTCAAGCAAACTTGGGCCCCCATGATTACCCTGCAACCCATTGGACCTGGCAAAACCACCTATCTAAAAATAGGTGCGGGTGGCATTTTGGGTGTTAAAGTTGGTGGGATTTGAACCATGGAGTCCTCCTTTGGAGGGTCTTATATCCAGGTCAATCACCACTCAACCACCACCTTGTAGGTTAGTCTATTCGAAGTTTTAGATGATGTGTAATATTTGTATGTCATTTCTTTCGAGTAGCATGTATATTTATAAAACCATCTTGCTAAAATGCTTTCTATTGTTATTTTTTGTGCTTATTTGGAAAGCAATTGTGCATTATCTTAAATCATTCATAATGGAAATATGAATATGTAGCTTTTTAGTATTTTACATTGTTTTATGAGCATGACTGGAATCTTACAGCTGTCATGTTTACACCCTAATGTAAGATTTTGAATTGTTGAATGTAAGATCAAACATTTGTTAGAGGTTGCCCTTCATATGTAATGTCATCTAGGTAATAGTGAATCGTTCCATATAAGAAATACACCCCAAATTCTTTCATGAAACATATACACAGGTTGGTAGGTGACCAGACTATTCTTATGCCCTTAATTCGTAACTTTAGTTCGTAAGTTTGTCTATAAAATTCATCAGTTTTGAAAAGCTTTGTAGGAATGGAGGAAGTATCATACCTTGGACTATGAGTGTAATGGAGTCGAGTACTTTCAAGCTCAACCCGAACTTGATCGACCGTGTACTCTAAAACTCGGCATTGAGCTCGAACTCGATAAAGGCATCGATACTCTAGAACTTGATTCCACTCAACAGTTTATTTAAAACGTACTTAACATGTACGGAAAAGTCTTAATGACTCGACTCGACTCAACAGACAACTCAACAAATTTATTGTATATAGAATAGTAAGATTGTAAATACATAGATCTCGAGAAGGCTTGCAAGCCTTACGAGTCAGGTAGTTTACAATGACAAGCATTTAGTTATTTTGAATATTTTTTCAACTGATCTCGAGTTGCTTGCGATTTGACTTGACTCGACTCGATTACACCCCTACCTTAGATCCTAATTAAACATATTACTTGAAAACACTAATCCTTTTCCTTTCGGTCGAAAATTAGGAAGAACAGCAGCAAGGTGGTGTCACAGATGAACCAGAGCCATTCATGGGATCCGGTCGTTTTGGTACAAAGTTCTATCCCTTTTCTCGCCCTCAACGATGTGTATTGTGTTACTTAAATTATAATCTCATTACTTCTATATTTTCTAATTTGTGTTGTAGCACGAGCCTACCAATTGGGTTATAACTGTGAAGACGAGAAAGAGCTCGAAGCCTGCCTGAGGTTCTGCTAATCCCGATTTTGATTTCCTATATATCACTGCTACTGGGATTTGACATTCTAGTGTTGTTAAATAATTAAATTCTATACAACGTTTCAAGTTAAACAAGTAAATTTGTCGGGCCTTAAAAGCCATACCGATGCCTTTTTAAATTAATGGGAGCCTAGGTACGTATCGATCTCTGTTTCTTGCTCGTGTTTTATTGAAATCGCCTAACTGGGTTTTGAAGTGTGCTCTAATTTAATCGAGATAAATGGCGTTTCAAGGAACTTTTTATAAGTGTTTTAGTGGTTGAGCCTTAAGTTTTTCCAAATGAGATTTTCGGTTTTATACTTGCATGTTTTAACTCGTTGGACAACTTGTATTTTCAATAAGAATGTTTCCGGTTCGATGCTCTTGGTTTTGGTTGAACCACCTGTGTAATGTGCTTTCAATTTTTGCCGATATCCCATGAGACGATTTTTTTACAAGTTTTTATAGCTTATTTTGATACGAACGTTATTGTGTTTAGAGTTTGATTTTAAATAACTAAGGTTCGAAACATATAACATGTTGCTCGAATCCTACATACATATTAATATATTTTTTGTTAAACTTGAATCAAACTTGTTAATAGAATTAGTTATTTTTTAAGGGTTAATTTTGAAAAAATTCAATCAACTTATTTATTTAAGTTTTTAAATTTTTTTTCAATTGTTTAAGTTTTAAACTATGTTTATCTTAAAATGATGATATATACACACCCCTCCATTAAAATTTATTTACATCTCACCTTCAATCTATTTCTACCCCATAATGGTTATGTTTACTAATAATTAACTATCTCATCTTCAATTTATTTTTACCCCATGATGTTAGGTTTACTAATGATTAACCACATCATCTTCAATCTATTTTCACCTCATGATGCTTAGGTTTACTAATGATTAACCATATAACTTTCTACTCCATAATTATTATTTAATGATTAACCTCATTATTATGTTTTAAGATTAGATATTAATTCTTAATAAAAATCTTAATATTAAAATACATTAAACTTTAGGGATAATTGCAAAAAAAAGATAATAATAATAATAACTAACGTTGTACAAATGTCCCGTAAGACCTTGGCATTGAATGTCCCCTCTTGCAAATCTACTTTCATAAAATGATTTCCATGAACAAATGCAATTGCTATCGATTGATTTAGTTCTGGCACCCGTGGCTTTTTCCAAAGCGGAAAAACCGTGTAACTGATTGGATTTGTTAAAAAGCAAACAATGCAATTGTATGTGTTCTCAATCAAGACACCAGTGTCAGACATTTTCATCCAGTGATGTATTGGTGCAATATCGTTTACAACAGCGTAGCTATCACCCATAGTTGATATCCATTTGGATTGCTACGCAACTCCTCCATTAATTCACGACGAATATCCCGCCATTCATCTTGAAGTCGACCAAGAGCAACAACTATTGATCGAAAACCACAATTTCCATCACCAACAACATCTTCTATTCCAGTTATACAACTATAAATCACAAAACATCTATACACAACTATCGAATATTCATCATCTCCACAGACACAAACATTTCTTTGTGCCACGTGTCATCTCAACATTAAACCACAAAAGATATATACAATTAAAAATATTCACATAATACGTGGGTCACTAAACTAGTAATTAGAATGTAACAATACATAAAAATTTTAAAAAAACATTATTTGAATTTTAAAAAATCGGATTTGATATTAAAAGTACATAAAAATGTAATTATCTGATTTGATATTAAAAATACATAAAAAAATCTGATTTATAAAAAAATTAATTTAAAATCTGAATTGATATTAAAAAATCTAATTTAAAGTAACAAATATATAAAAATTTGATTAAAAAAATTTAAAAAAAACCTAATTTATTTATTAATTAAATATCTAATTGGTAAAAAAAGCCCAAGCCCAAAAACCTAAACCCACCCAAACCCTAAATATCTAAGTCCTATCACCGCCCTTAGTCCCTTATCCCTCAGATCTCAGATCTCAAATCTCCTCTCTCTTTCTCTTTCTCTCTCTCTACTTGTCTACTGCTCCCTAAACCCACCCAAACCCTAAATATCTAATTCGGCCGCCACCCTCCGCCACCGCCTCCGCTCTCTCCCTCTCTCTAACAATCGGCGACCTCTCTCTCACGCGCTCTCTCTGCTACTGCCTCATAGGCGCGACGACCACCTGTCTGTCTCTCACTGCCCGCTCTCTCCCTCTCTCTCACGCTCTCTCTCTCTCTGACAGCCATGCCGCCAACGGCGATGAGAGTCACGAGCTCTTTCTCTGTCACGCCACCGCCACCGCCATAGGTCTCTCGCTGCCCTCTCTCACGCTCTCTCTCTCTCTCTCTCTCTCTCTCTCACAGCCACGCCGCCGCCACCAGCTCATCGAGAAACACCCATACAACTAATACGAGTATTTCATTACCATTAAACAATAATTTATACAAAGTACTTGCGGAAATACGGCCAAATTAAAACTTTTATAATAATTGGTTGACCATCAACATGATTCCGAACACTTTGCATACAACACAACAGAGTGTCAAGAATCACATAATAATGTAATTGGGGTTGTAAAATTAATTCGAGTCCAAAATGGAAGTCTGCTACTCCCACCCCAAGCATCTACAAAATATGGAGCTCCTATCTATGCTCCAATCGATGTCTAACAGTTTGGGCCAGCCGGGCCTTTGCCCTTATCAGTTCCTAAAAACAAATATCAACTAACGAGTAAACAACAAAGTTGTTGTTGGGTACAATTCATAATAGAGTTGAAAACAATTAATTTGTAAAAGTTCAGGGTATATATTGTAAATACTCAATAGTTATAATTGAGTATAAATATGTGTGAGTGTGTACTGTTAATGTACGATTGGAAAATAGAAAGATACGGATCTGATTTAGAGAGAAAGAAGGATTGCTTTGCAAGAAAGCCGAAACCTCCAATGTAATATTCTTCTCTCTATAATCATTCAATAAATTGTGTTTGATTGTTAATTGTTCATATGAATTGTTTAATGTTGAATGAATTGCATGAAATATGAATTCACATTTGGTATCAGAGCCAAATATGGCAGAGATTTGAGTGAATTTTGATTCTGATTTTGAAAAAAAAAATTCGAACACTGTTACATTCCATTTTTTTTTCCGAAAATTAGAAAATCAATTATGGTTTTTGATTTTGTGGATGAACTGTTATGAAAATTGAATCGAAGGTGTAGGATTTAAAGTCGAATCTATTGTGATAAACATCAGATTTTAATTCCAAACACACAGAATTTAACTGAGAATTTTCAGATTTTTTTTGAAAAAGTGTGTTCTTGAGGTTTTTGGTCGATTTTTGGTTTTTAATCGAGAATTAGCCAAAGTGATTTCACAAAAGTTGTTTCTGCTATTAAAACGAACCTTCGAAATCAATTTGAGGTCAATTCATGAATTTTTTTTGAAAAAGTTTGAATCTGAACTTGTTTTTTGTTGAAAAATGATAAAACTCGGGTAATAGTACATTCATAGCTTTAATCGAGTTTTACAAAGAAGTCATTCGAGTTGGATCAAGAGTTGATCGAGTTGGAAGACTTATTTGATCGAGTTGATAAAATAGTTACTCGAGAAAATTAATGTTTCATTCGAGTTGATCAAAGCATTAATCGAGAAACTTCATGTTTCATTCGAGTTGATCAAAGAATTAATCGAAAAACTTCATGTTTCATTCGAGTTGATCAAAGAGTTAGTCGAGAAACTTCATGTTTCATTCGAGATTGATAATGCTTTGATCGAGTTGAATACTTATTTGATTCGAGTTTTATAGTTCTTTGTTCGAGTTTGTGACTTTGTTACCCGAGTTTAACTTCTTTGTAATTCGAGTTGATTCTATTTCATTCTAGAAAGTTCAAGGGTGATTCGAGTTGAACATCATATCATTCGAGTTTTGATCCTTTATAGTTCGAGTTTCATCTTTCTATGATCGAGTTTCAACCTTAATAATCCGAGTTTGATCATTAAATATTCGAGTTTCATCCCATATCATTCGAGTTTTGACTATTTGACCTTAGCTGCTTAAATTGGCCATAACTTTTGACTGGAACATCGTTAGAAGGCCTACCATACGTCAAATCGAAGCTTGAAAAGAGATCTACATTTCTAGAACAGGCATAGCCGGTTCGGTAAATTTTCGAGGCCCAATTCCACTCCAGAAAAAAGTTACGGGCAATTTTATGCAGAAAAGTTGAAATTTTAACGTCAAAAAGTCATTTCAGAGCTGATTTTTCACAAGTTATCATTTTCAGATATAATTCTCAAAGTTTTATCAGAATTCACTCATTTTTCCATAAAAGATCTTGGAAGTTCATTTTTCTGTAATTTATAATGGTGTTTGAACAATTTTCAAAGTCTGAGCTGATTGTCAAACTTACTGAATCTGAAAAGATTCGTAATAACAATTACGACATTCTCGTTCAGTTAAATACTGATAAACATTTGGCGTTACATGACGTACAAATACTGAATGAAGAAATTCAGGGCTTAAAAGAAAAACAAAACTCTGAGAGTTGTGCTCATCAATTGAAAATATCTGAATTACTTAAAGAACTTGATGAGCTGAAACAAGAAAATTTTCAGAATGCAACTCAACTGAAATATCTTTTGCCTGAAAGATCTGATCTTTACAAGAAAGTTAAAGATCTTGAAGAATTACTTTCTAAGACAAATCATACTGATCAAAATTGTGTTTTAAACAAATCGGAAGAATTTTTTGCTCTTGAAAAAGAGTTGTCTTTAACTAAAGATTCTCTTGAGAAGGAAAGACATGAGTTCTTACTAAAAAAACAAGAATTTAAAGCTAAATCTAAATTGTTTGAAGATGAAAGAAAGATGTTTTGAATCAAAGAACAATCTTTTAAAACTGATTTCCAATCATTTGATAATGACAGAAATTTTTATTTGGTCATTATCAAAGGATTAGGAGATCAGATATTTTATCTTACCAAACAAATTAATGATTCTCCTTCTTCAAAAGAATCAGAGGTTAAAGATCCTTCAGTTTGTTCAAAATCTAAAGTTGATCAATCTGATTTATCTACAGAAAGTGAAAAGAATCCAACTGAATTTTTTAAATTTGATTCTTCTTCAGATCTTAAACTCAAGTATCTCTTAAAGATACACAGAGGCAACGATAAAGTTATTGAACAGCTTCCGGTAAAGATTTACACTGGTGAATCTTCGAAGTCTAATTTTCTTAAAGTTTCTAGAAATACTGGTCATTCTTCACAGAAAACATTTTCACAGAAAAATACCAGGTATTATCAGAAACAGGCAAGAACCGGACAGCTTTTCAAAAAGAAGAGTTCGCAAAAGTCTGATCATTCAAATTCATGTTTCTTTAGAAATTCAGATATTCAATTTTCTCATACTCAAAGAAATTTGTTTTCTGCTTTTGAAAGAGAAGCTGATAGTTATAACTTGCAATGGGTACCTAAACCCAAGTACAAGTGGGTACCAAAACCCATTTTGAAATGGGTACCCAAGAGCGCTAACAAGTCTGGATCCAAATCTGTTTGGATACCAAAGACATCTTAAATTTTGCAGGTTATAGGTTTCTTATCATTTCAGATAAGGACCCGTTCTTCATTTCAATAGGCTCTTGATTACATCAGATCAAGACCCGTGTTTCAAATCAAGATGGTTTTTAGTCATATCAGACTAGAACACGGACTTCATCTCAAGAGGCTTCTACTCACATCAGAGTAGAACCCGATCTTCACTGAAATTGGATTTTGTTCTTTTCAGTATAGAACCCAAGCTTAAGGCTTTCAGTTCTTTCAGACTGAAACCCGAGCTTCCGTGACAAATGGCTTCTAATCACTTCAGATTAGAACCCGAGTCTGAAAGACAAATATATCTGGAATTCCTGCCCTGAATTCAACTCTAAAGCTGCATTGATTTAGAAGGAGTTTTATTTTTATAATTTTTTGCTCCTACTAACTTTGTGTGCTTATTTCTAGGGGGAGTTTCAGACATTCTTTGACGATGACATTTTTTCAAAAGCTGTGTGATTTTTCACGAAAATATTTGATTCACACATAAAAAGAAGTTTTGAGCTGAAAAGAAATATTTGTTTGATTCTCTGAATATATCATTGAGATTAATTGATCTAATCTCTTTGATTTTCATAATCTCATTTCTTCTGAGATTCTCTTTGTTATAACTCTTCTAATTCATACTGGATTCTCCCGTTATCTTCCATGTGCTAATTCTTTCAAGAAAATCTGATTCTTTTCATATCATATATCAGATTTTCCATTTCATTCTGATATCTCCCAAAATTATCTGAATATCATCTCCAATATCATATATGTTGGATTTCATCATATCTCATGACCTTTCAAAGCTGAAAATGTTTCTGCTGACTCCGATTATGCACCAATCTGAGTGATAGGCATAAATATCGCTTCTATGGTCTAACCAGAACCGGAAGACCTACCCAAGAAGCAAACCATCTATAGATTGTACGGGTGAGGGTTCTTTAGGTTTATTAGTTGAGAAGTGTCAGTTATCACGGGATACCGACAGGGTCGAGCAGAGATAAAATGTAAATGAGAGGGATATTGATATTGAAAGGAGATGGTGGTGCATCAGATCATGCTTTTGCTATAAAGCTGACTGAATTCATTTCTCAAAAGTGAGCCGGAGGGAGCTTAGTTGAAAAATGCTGAGTGCTGAGAGTTGAGAAAGGATTAAAAGAAAAGAAAATTCTACCTAAACTGTGTCGGCTGGGTAATCCACATAATCTATCAAGCCCTATGCGACTTGATATTGAAAAAGACGTCATGGACCCAGTGACGCATGCACTTAACCTCACCAACTACTCAGTTATCTCTCAAAAGATTTATGTTTCAATAATCACGGAGATATATCACATTTCTATCGATATATCATTTGGATATTATTGATATTGAAACAAGGAAGACATTTGCTCCGGTCTCCAATTTCATTTGATGCACATTGTGTCTAGAGCTGATTATATACACTTTTAGGACACATCGAGTCTGACTGTCTGCGTGACTATAAACAGCTGGTCCAAAGTGACTAAGCCGGAACAAATAAGAGTGGTTCTTTCATGTTAAAGGATTTCACGATGACTATTTGGAAATCCTACCAGTGTTAACATCACGCTAACGCTAAAAGTAGGTCACATAGATATTGTCTATTGTGCAAACAGGAATCCTATGTGGACCTGGACTCGTTATTTCACAAATGAATTTGTTTCATTTTCCTCAAGTCAAGTTGAAAAGCTTCGACTTTGTTTTGTAAAGAAAATGAAACTTTTGAGGGGGAGTGAGATAGATTTGTTTAGTATAGGGGAGAGGATATCAATTTGAGGGGGAGAAAATCAATTTGTAATATGTTTGAAATTGTAATTGTTGTTCTATTTCATCTACTGTAAATTCATTGCATTAATATCTCTGAAGATTTTGCATGATGTTCATATTTCTTATGATCATCATGAGGGGGAGAAAAGCTAGAGTTCAGAGACAACTGTTGAGTAGATTGAAGTCAATTAAGGACAATTGCTACATCATCTCAAGACAATTGATCAATGGAGAGAATCGAAAGCTATTCACGATTCAAGGGGGAGTGTGCTTTCAAGAAAAGAGAAGATCAGAGAAGAAGAGATGTGAAGATCAGAGAGAGACAAATAAAGAAGAAGATTGTATCAGAAGATTCAGAGATCATAGTAAATAAGAAGATTCAAGAAAAGAATCAACCTGAACAGAGAACTTTAATTGAAAATTGTTTTCATCCCTAAGGGGGAGATTGTTGGGTACAATTCATAATAGAGTTGAAAACAATTAATTTGTAATAGTTCAGGGTTTATATTGTAAATAGTCAATAGTTATAATTGAGTATAAATATGTGTGAGTGTGTACTAGTTAATGTATGATTGGAAAATAGAAAGATACGGATCTGATTTAGAGAGAAAGAAGGATTGCTTTGCAAGAAAGCCGAAACCTCCAATGTAATATTCTTCTCTCTATAATCATTCAATAAATTTTGTTTGATTGTTAATTGTTCATATGAATTGTTTAATGTTGAATGAATTGCATGAAATATGAATTCACAGTTGTTTACTGAGTTTCTAGATTAAAGTATCATGCGATATATGAATGATGCCATGCAATGTCATGAATTTAACTAACAATCTCAGAAGGCCAACTAATGGCTAATAAGCTACCACATTGCGGTTACAACACACAGGCTTACTGCACAATGGGTTTACAATCTACTGCTCGATTACCACAGACCATAGGCTTATCGATATGCAGTTTACAGTGATGTCATACGATTACCACAGACCACAGGCTTATCGTTTTACAGACAATAATGGTTACCACACACAGGCTTACCATTATGATTCCACTAGGTTACCACACGCACAGGCTTACCGTCTCAGCGGAGAAGTCAAATGAATGATCAATAACTTATTAGCCGAATGATAATATGTCTACAATAATGTATGTGATGGAAAAGCATGTAAATGACAAGAATGATATGAAAGCAATAACATACACTTCATCATATGCATATAAATACATTAATGCCAAAACTCATAGTGGCGTACAACAAGCTCCCGGCCTCGAAACCGAGTTACAATCTTCAAAATATGATTAATAGTCTCCAAGGGACCTTAACCCGTCAAACCCCTACAAATAGGTTCATAATGTAATATTTATAAGTCTCACGGCACACAATTTCCTAACTTTGATCCAGACACGATAATCGTAAGACTTAATTAATTTCGACATTAAACCTTAATAATTATTTTTGGTCTAATTATTCTTCTTAATTGAGGTCATAAAGTATTATGGCGAAAGATCCCATAATAATAATTAAATTACAACTTCGGACCAAGGCCATTCGAAATTCGGACCATGGCCATCCTAAATTCGGACCGAGGCCATCCGAAGTTCGGATTTAATGTCAAAAATACCAAATCTTTTCTATATTTATTACAAAGAGTTGTAAAATCATTCCCAACACACACACGTATGTATATATATATATATATATATATATATATATATATATATATATATATATATATATATATATATATTACTACTTAATAAAGCGTCTATTACATGTTTTTTTTCAGTACACAACCAATCAGACTCTTGCTCAACCGTCCCCAGCAGTTACACAACATCTTTCTCCTCGCCTCTCCAATGCGTTGCTTGCAACCTCTTCTTCTCCATCAGTTCATTTTTAGAGGCATGTTCTTTCTTCTTCTCCATCAATTTCAACCAAAGTTTGCATCGATTGTTATCTAATTCTCAAATACACTACCATTTTCTCTTCCCTTAAAGTTTTTGTCGATCAACTTATTGTATTATATTTCCTGCTTTTCCGTCAATTATGACTTGATTTTTCGTCTTCAATTTTATTTCCAGGATTGAATGATGAAAGGGAGCAAATACATCAATTTATCGGTAATTTCTTTACACCTTTTCATCATCTTCATCAGATGGTAACTCGAAGTGAAATCAGGAGTGCCGATTATCAATTTCATATTTTTTTTTCGTAATTGCTTTGCTTCATCCTTTGCAGTTCCAAGATTCAAATTCTTCGGTTACTTCTTCCTCTGGGTAACCGATGCTTCCACATTCATTCAACTTTTGATTATTACCTAAACCGATGGGATAAAATTTCAGGTAACTTTCTTGTTGCTTTGTGTTTTGTTTTCATTTTGGAAGTGCTATAGTTAAATCAAATAAGGATAAATGTTCGGGCATAATGTAATGTCGTCTATTTTAATTACGCTTTGCACAGCCACATATATTTTGGTTCATCAATTATGAACATCAACTGTTTGATGAAATGCTCCAATGTAAATTTAGTTGCAATATCCAGTTTTTTTTGTTCATCAATCACAAATAGATTAGAGTCAAGAACAACTTCCTTTGGGTTGCAACTTACGATGGAATCATGAAAATTTACCGGTAAATTTCTTGGCCAAAACTTTGCTTATTGAGTTTTGGAATGCTTTTATTGCTGTTTTTAGTGCAAAAAAAATCTGCAATTGCATCCAATATCATTAGGATTTCTCAAATGGGTACTCGATAAAACCTCATTCAATTCATTATTCCACACAAACTTCAATCCTCAATCAATTGTTATGCATTGCATCCAAACCAACACGTAACCAATGTTGTTAGGTTTCTATTAGAATGCTTTAAATTGTTTTGACTTTTTAATTTCCTCAACGAGTAACATCCAGAAAGAAAGATTGCTACCAACTACTTTTTAAGACTTTAGTTATGTGAGATTTATGGGAATTAGAGAGGATGACATGTGTTTAATGTACAATTAACTTTGTCGGTTTTTATAATTTGCAAGATATATCGAATTTTGAACAAATAATATGTTTAAAATTGGATTGCTCAGTTTATACATAGGCGTTTGTGCATCGAACTAAAGCGAGATATATTGCAAGAATTGGGGCCAGCCAAATATGTTGTTTTGTACTTTTAAGTGTTGATTGATTAGAATCAAAGTTGGATTGGTCTATGGTTATTGTTGGATTGGTCTATGGATTTTTATGCCTTACGATTGGATTTTTTTTATGCTTGTGACATCTATCTTATGATATTTTATATGGAGCTAAATTATATACATTTCGTATTTTTAGCATAATTTTTTACTTACATTTCACCAAATGAAACTCACTGAATATTTACACATTAAGTGAACTACTAAACTAACTTCTTTCCATGCTAAAACATTAACCAAGTTCCAAGGACACAAGAAAAACAAGCCACACAAGGTCACATCTAATTGCAGGTGAAATTCTACTCCTCTTTCTGGTTCCTTATTAATATTTTAGTACAATATCTATTCGATTGTATCTATGAGTATAAGTGATGTTACCCAAACACATTATGTTACGGAGAAGATGAAAATAGAGGACAAATCCAGATTTTACATCTTTCTTTTCATGATTTAAGCCTTATTTTCCATTTCGTTAATATAGATGTGGAGTTTTTGGTTTGATGGATGTTTTAAAGTTTCTTTATAATGACTCTGAATGCTGATTGCGACCGGCCATAGTGTCCTGTCGCACCACTCTTGGTCGAGACTCTTATAAACCAATTACGTCATCTTATTTATATTGTTTCTCTTCTTCAATGTATCGACTGTACAATATACCATTCTGGGGTCAGAAGTATTGTAATTTTTTTTTCAACAAAATGTGTCACTCCTGGTTAATAATTAGTTAAATATACAAGTGATACATTTGATACGTTATCGGTCAGTGACAATATGACATATCACTATTATGAAGACATGTAACATCAGAATGTTTTTTTGTTAATTGTAATTGTTCATTTGTATCATGCGTAGCTAATAAAACATCCTAAGTTACATAAAAGAGTAACTTGCATCTTTTTCAGGTTATGAGAATCCATAACGTACTAAGGACTTTTAGCCTTATTTATCCTTGAGGATTTGGATGTCCTGATGCCACTAATCTTTTGTCTACAAATCATAGTGCTACAATAGATGGTAAGGTTGAAAAATTAAATATTGAGGAGAAGCATGGAAGTAGTATGTGAATTCACATTGATTTGCTAAAGTATAACTGTCTCATATTTACAATTTTTAGCCATGGACATCTGATTTTATATTTAACACCCAATGTCTTCATTGTTTTCTTATATGATCATTTCGTAACTTCTTTTCTCTATAGACCGACTGCTGTTAGTTGGATTCACTTGGTTCCCTTGCAAGTTGCAACATCTGTTTGCACTATGTTTGCACTACGACAATAGTCTTGGAGCATCGATCCGGCTTTCTCATCCTCCACTATTCGTGTAAACAGAAAATTATGACCGATATTTGATCCACTTCGTCACTTTAACTTGTACAACTTCCAAGGTATGTACTTTTACTTGTATATCCATTGTTTCATCGTCATTCAGTTGTACTTATTGTTTCAAGTTATACATTTTTTATACTTTACTGGATGTGTCTTTACTATGATTTGTTGATGTTATAGCCCGTAAAACCAACATTTTTTATTATTAAGACTCGCATTTGTTATACTTTGATGTCAATATTGGATGATGCAACTCAATCAAAATCAAAGACGTCAAGATTGTTGTTAATTATGGTGGGCCTTTAATCAAGACCAAGGTAAATATTTTTCCTATGCAATGGTACTTGAGTCAATGACTTTAATGAACAACTAAGAGTGTATGCCTAGGTTTTGATGACATTTGTAATAATTTTATCACATTAATGAGGCTCAAATCTACTTTTTTTTTTTAAATCTAGCCAAGGGAGATGGTTATTTGAACTTTGTCAAGTAGTGCACTTAGGAATTTACTTGACTTTTAGCAAGTATTGTGGGTTTATGAATGAGCTATTCTTGATTGTATCTGGAAGCGATCACTTGTATCACAAATTATGTTTTTCATGTGTGTTTCCCTTAAACCTAAAGTTGACACGAGGTGGTGCGTTTATAGGAGGCGACCTGAGGTGCATGCATTAGCATACCCCAGCCAGAGATGCATACATTTCTGCACATCATAGAAAAGAAAAGGCTGGGATCTCCTAAAATAGAAAATACATGGCATTGTAAAAGAATTATATTTATAGGTTCGGCCTAAAAAGAATCCAAAACGGACGCATGTTCTTTTCTTTTCTTCTTTGCTACTTCCACTGAATGTTTCTTCTTTGTTGTTACTTCTGAATACCGAGTTGCTTTTTGGTCTCTTCTTCAGTGTTTTACTTTTGTCCTTGTCCCTCGATATTTCTTCTAGAAGACACATTTTTTTTATGATTATTGAGTTCTGATATTGTCCACTTCATTCTTTGTTTGATTAGTCCTTCTATTTAATGTGCTCTTTGATCTCTTTTATTGTTCTATGACACTGCTTGTGGTATGATATAATATATGATGGTGTTTAGTTGTTATATCTATTACTACCTATTAAAGCATGTATTATGGTTATTTTCAGTACATAACCAATCAAATGCATCTTCAACCGTTCAAGGCAGTTTACAACCTCCTTTCTCCTCACATTGGTCATTCGTTTGCTTCACACCAATAGTTCTATGCTTCACAGCCATTTCCAGGCCTGCTTCGATTCATCTTCTACTATCCAACCCTCAAATATTCTTTGTTCATGTCATCATCTGGTTTTAAATTGGCAGCTCCACTTATGAGATTGGTTATTCTGGGACTTGGATTCCAGCTTTATTGTCATATTTTTTTTCAACGGACACGTTGACTCATATTGCTAATCAAATCTGAAAGTATTTTGTCAACTAAATTCTCACTGCTGTTAATTATCATTTCTTTGACATCAGATATGTTATTTTGTCAAATAGAAATAAAGAAACATTTAGAAAGCAATAGCAATTGAACCTTGTCATTTTTGAAAGCCTCATTCAGGATAGAATTAACACACACACACACACATATGTGTGTGTATACGTTCAGGTTCCGGATGTACCTCTTTTTCGCAGGGTACCGGAGGTACCATTCATGATGATTTTTAATAAAGTTTTTACATAAAAATGTGTAAAATAACATTATAAATTAATATAAATGATGTGGTGACACCCGCGCTTCGCTGCGGAAAGATAGAGTTTTAAATTTTCATATAATTTACAAGTCTTTTGATTTGGCAGAGATATATGCATAGGAAGATACATAGATATTAGTTATATTTTAATTATAAATAAATTTCATTAGAATCTGACATATATGGCTAAGAAGGTTATGGATGCATCTCAAGAGTTGGAAAGTGTAGCTGAGACGAGCTTTCAATATCACACATACATGCAATCCATGTGCATCAGTGTACTCTTTTACAATTGCAGATTTGAACAAAAAGAATTAAATTAATAGTGATTTACAACTCCTGTTTACTAATTATTAAATCTTGCAAGTGAGAATTCAGACTTTGAATTTACATTTGACGGACTATAGAGTGAATAATTACATGAAAAATATATTTATTAGGGTATGCCAAATTTGCAAATGTCTTTCTAAAAATTTTATGTAACTCTGTTTGTGGGACTACTGAAATTGAAAACTGGTTTTATGAAGGAACACATTTGCATGTGTCATCTACAACCATGTCCTAAGTGTGAACTCCTCAACGAAGTGATGGCTATACTTGATGGCTTTATTCTGGTCTTGTAATTAACATTTTACTTGTGATGCTATTATACAATCCTTGCAAAAGTAATTCATTTACTTTAAAGGATGGCTCATGGCAGTACCATTAATATATTATGATGTTGAATTACAGACGTTTTTCTTCTGATGTGCAGGGGGACTATTATTCACAAAAATTACTTTTATGGATCAATTATACTGCTCCCAGTCACCTCTGCTTTTGCTGTATGTATATGAATGATTGGATCTGAAGTGCAAATTATACATAAGTGTTCTTTCTGCAAAATTTGTATCACATAGAAATCAACTTCTATGTTGTGTGTATTCTGATATTCATTATCTTCTTCTTCAGTATTATATTGCTGCAAGGACTAGGGGGTTCCTTTTTAAGTAAATTGTTGCAAAGATTTACCTTTCTTTTTCCTTTAATTGTTTAGGTTCTACCTTTGCCAAATGTACCCTTCTTTTGGATTTTATTTCGTGCCTACTCCCACTGGAAGGCTCTCAAGGTGAGTTAAGCTTGTAATATCATGTCAAAGGACCACTCGATATGATCGGGTTAATAGTTGATATAATATAATTCTTTCTACAGTTGTTCACAATAAGTTTTGTCGTCCTATTGATTTGAGGTTATCTGTCTTCTCATGATTATTTGGTTTGATTTTCTTTTATCACTTATGCGATTGGTTTTTCTTGGACTTGGATTCCAGCTTTATTGTCATTTTTTTTCAACGGACACGTTAACTCCTATTGCTAATCAAATCTGAAAGTAGTTTGTCAACTGAATTCTCACAGCTGTTAATTTTCATTTCTTTGACAACAGATTTTCTTAGACATCAGATATGTTATTTTGTCAGAAATAAAGAAACATTTAGAAAGCAATAGCAATTGAACCTTGTCATTTTAATTTCAAGTTTTTGATTTTTACTTAGTAGGACGTCTATTTCCCCTTGTTTACTTCTTCTCATTGCATTTTGATTTCTTATGTTAAAAATTATTTTCCTTCGAGTTCAATTAGATTTTTTTATGTTGACTAGCTGTCCTTTTGTTAATTTTTTTGCAAAAATATGAAATGTTTTAGTTTAAGAGACTTCACTTTCATATACATAATAGATACTTATGAATTGTTTCCATTAATTGAGTTATCTAATTTAAATTTACAATACAAATGATACATGAGAGGCGAAAAACTACATGGGTGATTTATGGTCAGGTCCTTCATCAGTTACATTCATAAAACATAATAAATTATTGTTAGAGTTTTGAGATTTTTGCTATAAATTGATTTTAGTCATAATCAAGAAAATCAATACTATATTGGTCAACTTAGTGTACAATTGTACATTGACATCGGTTCATCCATTTGGTAGTTAACTCACTAGAAACACTTTGATTTCAACATTTACTTTTGTGCTTGAACTTGGGAGCCTAGCCTAACTATGTCGTTAGAATCTTTATTATTGGTCTTATATTTTGAACAATTTAGAGTATTTATTGTTGCTACGAGCAAAGAACCTGTCACATCCGCAAAACAATGAGATTTTGGAAATTCCTTAAGTTGCTAAGAAGGTACCCTAAGAACGTGTCTGATTTGGACATTACCTTTGACTGCTTTGACAGCCAATTGTTCAAAACAGATACCATGATCATTCTTAGTCAATAGAGAAACTATGATCATCCAAACTATATTTGGAAGTTGTTTGGTAGTTGTGGTGAGAATGACACTCTGACATTGTTTTTCTAGACTGATCATTTTGGGTGGATACTGCTCTCTATACCATCTAAATGAGAATGTTATTGCTAATTTGATCCTAAACATTTTACTTTTTTATCCAGGACTGATTTTTTATGACAAAATGTTGATACCAGTAGGGTCAATTAATATCAAAGCATGAAAATATTTGTTGACGGATCAAGACGAAGGCAACAAAAGTCAATAAACAAATAGCTCTACCCTTCTAGATCATAGATATCATTGCAAGCCATTGATCTCATATTGTAAAGCAACAATCATAATGTAAGTTTTATGTTTGTTTGTTTTGTTTAAATTAGTAACTACACTTTGGAGCATTCTTTCTTATTCACTTCATCTTCTTCTTCCTGACAGATTGAACAGAATTTGGAGTAATTTTTCTTTACATTACGGATCCTAAACTAAAAAAAAAAATAACTATGCCAGCTCACATGACTCAATGGCCTATTACCTTCAACCGAAAATTATTAAAGTCTTTTATTTTGATGCTTAAGGATATGCTTCAACTTAGAAAGTATGATTTCCCTCCTAATTGTCTATGCTAATTATTTATTGGACATATTATTGAACCAAAAGGCATGTGATTCATCTTTGTTTGACATTGGAAGGTATATAGTTGAATTGTTATTGTAACTTTAAGCAAGTCTATCTTACATCTTAGTTGTGTTTATAAGGATTATGTTTTTCTTCTCCTTACAGTACATTGTCTCCTCATATATTTAATTTTCGTTTATGTCATGGAATCTTGCTTCATGGACTAAAGATGCATGTGTTGACATTTCTCAAAAGCAAATGTAAGTTCATCATGACAATAATAATTCTGAGCTTGATAGCCAAGCTAGGAGAAATTTGGTTGTTTAGAGTGTGCTTGATGTTAGAACCGACAATGCATTATTTTTTCAATTTGATGTTGAAACCCATTGTTGGTTTTTATTTGGATTTTGGAAGTAGAAAGATCATATAGATGCGTTTGTTATGACAAGCTACATGTACTACCAATAGGACACACGACTTTACATGTTGATTTCTGTTTTGTTTAGACATAAATTTAGAATATGCTTCAATTATGATTTATGACTCATTCTCTCACAATATTTTTTTCAAAGATAAATTTTAATTTCTAGAATAATACATTGTATATATGAGATCAAATTGCCGCCGCAACGCGCGGGTACTACAACTAGTATATATATATATATATATATATATATATATATATATATATATATATATATATATATATATATATATATCAACCCATTTTAACCACCAAAACATAATTTTCATCTTTTTAGATTACTTAGGGTTCATATGAACTCAAACCTGGGTTTTTGAGATAAACCCACCAAAATACATAAAAACTTGCATAATATACTTTTAAAGGACGAATCTAACATATTCCATCATTTTCTTTCAAGATCTATCCATTTCTAAGCGTTTTTCATAAAAACCCATTTTTACCATCAAAAACTATTTCATCCTTTTGGATCATCAAGAGTTTATAAGAACTCCATTTCGGGTTTTGAGTTAAAACCCACCGAAATACATTAAATCTTGCATAATATACTTTTAAAGGATGGATCTAACATATTTCATCATTTTCTTTCAAGATCTAGTCATTTCTAAGAGATCTCCATAAAAACCCATTTGAGTTCTCATCTTCTTCATATGAAGATGGTTGAGAGAAGAAAAGAATAAGGGGGCGTTTGGTTCGCGGATTTTTTTTTGTGGGATTTGCATTCTGTCAGAGGATTTGCATTGTCTGGGATTTTCATTTATCAGGATTTTAAATGCTGTAAGACGTTTGGTTTGCAAGATTTAACAAGATTTGCATTTCTGAAATCCTGTTTGTTTTGCAAATCTGTCAAAGGATTTGGAATGTTTACCTGAGAAATGACATAATTACCCTTCAGTTGTGTATTTTTATTTTTCAGTCTGTTTATTTCTTGAATGATTTGTTAATATAATTATAAATAATTTAATTTTACTTTAATCCTAAAAATTTATTGATTAATTAAAAATCATTTATACATACTACATCTTTTAAATGAAAAAAAAAATTACGAACAAGTCGATAGTCAACAATCAATTCATAATTCTATCAATATCCTTAACTTAAATATAGGATCAAAAGATTACACGACAATATTCCTCACAACCAAAGTGTGTTTCTACCAAGTTAATTGGCCCAAAATAAGAACCCAAAATGCTTCACAAAAAACTTACATACCAAGTTAATGTTTCTACCAAAAGTCACCAAAATATTTCACCAAAAGATTACGTACCAAGTTAATGTTTCTACCAAAAGTCACCAAAATATTCATCAAAAGGCTACATACCAAGTTAAATTAACCCTCCAAAATATATCTCACGTATTCCTCCCTTTCCGCTTCGTCTAGATCCCAAAAAAACTTCATCCTTTCAACATTGGCTCGTAACTTTTCACATGCTTTGAACTTCTCGGTCCGAGTCAATGATTGAATCTTTGATATTTCCTTTGTGATCATGGAACGTTGCTTGTCAAACTCTTCTTCTCATTCTACACCCTTACCCATCTTTTTTGACATATTATTAAGTCCCTCTCCAAGAAAGTTAACCGCATCTTGAAATAGGTCAATAAATGGATCTACTTGGCTTTTCATTTTCTTACCTTTTGATGTTACCTCTTGCGGCACACTTGAACGACTACGTGGAATTTGATTAGATTCAATATTATCATCGGACTCGTCAAATAATTGTTGCATTTCTTCTTCTTTGTTCGCATCTTCTTCCATTTCCATACAATCTTGAGCTCCATTTCCGGTGGCCCGATCTTTTCCAAAAACAACACACAAGTCTTCATAATGAGGAAACAATTTGTTTTTTTTTTTTTCATTTTGAGGCTCCTTTATGAACCTATTACATACCATAAAATTAAAATTAAAAGTTATGAAACTTTTTGAAGACATAAAAACAACAACTATATAATGTACCTTAAGATACGACTCCCAAACATCGGGTTCGACAATCACGCAATGGGTTACGACATCATACCCAAATCCACTAGTATTAGAGCCACTAATCATATCATGAACAATTTGCCAATCTTTCTTCATGACTTTTATCTTTGATTCTATATGTGGCTTACCTAATAAGCCAGAACTTGGTAGTGTTTTGTTTAGCACTTGTTCCAAATGTTGTAAATAACCCGATTTAAAACCGTTGTCGGCTTTAAATGCACCTTCATTAACCATGTTCACCAAAGCCTCAACAAGCTTTGCTTCTTCAATGGTGGTCCATGGTTGATATTGCCTTATTTGGCTCGTCATACCTATATAATCAATATTCAAAACACCTTTCGATAACATTCCTTGCAGATGAATGCTTCATATTATAAAAATTCTTTAGCCGTCACAGGTTGGTGTCCATCACGCCAATCATTTAAATGATGCCTTTGACCTCTATAAGGGGCTAAGAAGCCTTCTCCGTTTGTGTATCCGGCGTCAACCAAGTAATAACCTAATGATAATAAAGTATAGTAGTTATTTCACTATCACACTTTTAAATTTTAGTTTTGATATCTATTTACATACCCGGTCTTGGAACTTTCAATCCATGTGGCCTAAGAAGAGCATCTCGAAGAACTCTACCATCAGCTGCCGACCCTTCCCATCCAGTTAATACATAGATAAACTGCATATCTTGGGAACACACCCCTAATACGTTTGTTGCAATATCATTCTTCCTTGTTCTATATCTAGGTTTATCTTCAAGTGGTACTAAGCACTTTATGTATGTTCCATCTAAAGCTCCTAAACAATTCTAAAATCAATTAAAACAAAATGGGTCACTAAAATAGATAGTTCTAAATAATATGTATATACCTTATGGAAAAAAACTTAAACAAATAAGTATATACCTTAAACCACTTCCATATTGGATCGGTAGAATTTTCAGGAACAGGTTCCGGTTTCTTAAGCAAATGTGAATGCAATCTTATAACTGCATTGCAAACTCGAGTGAAATGTCTACTAATGGTTTCTCCCGAACGATGAAAACGACATATTATAACCCGATTCTTAACGTTATGAGTAATAATGTGAAGAAAAATCGCAACTTGTTCATCGATACCAATGTTCCTCCTGCTCGTAACCCTCCTAGTGTTTCAAGCATGCTACACAATTTTGTAAAACATCTTCGATTCATCCTAATTTGGGATATGTCCATGGCATCACTTTCATAAATAATCCTATGCAATATTGGGTACCGATCTACCTTTGATGAGGTGCTTCGAATTCTAGGTTTGTTTCTCCTTTTGAATAACAACATCGAAAAAGATAAAAAAAATATGACTACAACAACACTGAGTACATAACACGATTCTAGCAAATTATTATCATCTTCCATTCTCTTTTCTTTACGTTGGCGTGTGGTTAAACTAAGGCGCGCCATTTCTTGCAACAAAAATCAATATAAATGATTAATTAACAAGTAATTTCCAAAAATCAGAAACATATATCACAATGCAAGACGATGCACAATCAAAGTTATTAACAATAATAATAACTAAAAAATATTCGGTTGCCGATCACAAACATTTTTGTTCCAAAACATTTTTGTTCCAAACAGAAACATTCATTACGATAACATTTTTGAGAAACATTTTTGTTCAGAAACAGAAACATTTTTGTTCCAAACAGAAACATTCATTACAGAAACATTTTTGTTCAGAAACAGAAACATTTTTGTTCCAAACATTTTTGCCGATCACAAACATTCATTACAGAAACATATAAACTACGAAAAAGTTCCAAAAAACAGAAACATTTTTGTTTAAACTATGAAATCAGAAACATTTTTGGTCCAAAAATATATTTGTATTCCAAAAAACATAAACATTTTTGTTCCAGAAACATCATGAGAGGAAGCACGAAGAAACATATATCCGTATTCCAAAAATCGAAAACAGAAAAAACCTGCTCTGTTGTGCGGTGTCAAACGAGGATGAGAAGAAGCGGGAAGAAACGACAGCGGCCAGATCACATCAATCGAAATGGAAATCGAAATCAGAAACATAGATCCATGGAAATCGAAATCATATGATATCACCATCCAGAAACGATCGAGAAAGGATGGAACAACATACCTGTGTGCTGTCGAAATCACCGGCCAGAAAGAACGATCGATCGCGATGAAAGAGAGGAAGGAGGAAGATCGGCGCTGATGGGAAGAAGAAAGAAAAAGGTCCGCTTAATTTGCTTTTATGTAATAGGGTTTAGTCAATTGTGGGGGTAATATGGTAATGTGGTAAATGCATTTGAGTTGGGATTTAAAAAGCAAGGGGGGAGCCGGGTTTTTGAGAAACAAAGGAAGGTGGGATTTCTAAAATCCCGGGATTTGAAATCCTAAATGAAATCCGCGAACCAAACGCGGTATTTCAAATGCAAATCCCGCGAAATGCTACGAAATCCGCGAACCAAACACGGCCTAAGAGTTTTAGAAATAAAAGTTGGTACCTTTTTGAATTTTCAATAACCGTACGAGTCTTTCACAAAAATCAGATTTTTCATTCTCTTCACAAAGAATTTCTTCTCTCTTTTCTCTCCTTTCCTTCTTTGTTTGAAATGGCCGAACACACACACACAAGTGTGTGTGTGTGTGTTGTATGCGTGAGTTTAAAGCAACAAAGCAACTTTCTTTTTTTTCCTTTATTTTCCTTTAGTCCTTTTACTTTTCATATTTACCATTTAGACCCTACAATTATTTCTAATTTTTTTAAGGTCCTTTCTTCATAAATCAATATTTCATTATTACAATATACCCAACTATTTATTTATATAATACAAAATTCATTAATATACGAAATTTGCATTTCTTTACAATAAATATTAAATATCATTTATAAAATACTTGGGTCGTTACAATTCCTCCCCTCTTAAAAGGATTCTGCCCACGGAATCAGGTCCTTTCAAACAGAGCGGGGTATTTGGCCATCATTTCAGCCTTCGTCTCCCAAGTCATCAGAGATCCACGATGGTGCTTCCAACAGACGAGTACCATCTCAATCTCCTTATTCCTTAGGTTAATCACTCTGTCGCCGATAATCTTTTCTGGTTCTTCGACATATCGCAACCGCTCATCGATTTGCACAGCATCCAAAGGAATGGTCACTTTAGGACTAATCAGATCTTCAAATGGCTAACGTGGAAGGTGTCATGAATTCCTGCTAACTCAGTGGGCAGCTCTAATTTATTAAGCTTCGGCTCCGAGACGTTCGGTAATAGGAAATGGTCCAACATATCAAGGACTTAACTTCCCTCGCTTCCCAAATCTCATAATCCCCTTTCTACGGAGATACTTTCAGCATCATGGAATCTCTCACTGCAAACTCAATATCTTTATGACGTTTGTCCGAGTATGCCTTCTGTCGATCTTTGGCAGCTTTGATTCGCTCACGAATAATCTGAATTTTATCATGCGTCTCTTGAAGCAATTTGGGACCCGCTAAAGGTTTCTCGCCTGTTTCACGCCAACACGTCGAAGTTCGACATTTTCAGCCATACAACGACTCATACGGAGCCATCTTTATCAAAGAATGATAACTATTGTTGTAGGGAAATTCCACAAGTGGTAGGTGCGTATCCCAATTTCCACCAAGCTCGATCACTCACGCACGCAACATATCTTCCATCGTCTAATTAGTACGTTCAGTCTGGCCGTCAGTTTGGGGACGAAACGTCGTGCTCAAATTAACACGCGTTCCCAACTGATCTTGCATACTTCGCCAAAATCTCGAAGTAAATCTCGACTCACGATCCGAAACAATAGATTTTGGAATCCCATGACATACAATAATTTCATCGATATACATTCGCGCCAATCTTTCCAAAGGAAAGTTTTCTCGTATTGGCAAAAAGTGTGCGGATTTCATCAGTCGATCCACAATAACCCAGATAACATCATGTTGTCTTTGGGTCTTCGGAAGCTTTACCACAAAATCCATCGTGATGTGATCCCACTTCCATTCAGGTATCTCGAGTGGTTGCAAATTTCCAGATGGTTTTTGATGTTCGGCCTTGACTCGTAAGCAAGTCAAACACCTTTCAACATGATTACCAATGTCTCGCTTCATTCCGGGTCACTAATATTCGGATTTCAAATCCTGATACATTTTAGAACTCCCGGGGTGAATTGAGAACTTAGAATTATGACCATCTTCTAAAATTGTCTTGCGCACATCACCGATCTTCAGCACCCAAATACGATCCCTAACCATTTTCAACCCGTTGTTACCGTCGGTTAACAACACACTTTGACTAACCATTCTTTCAGACTTAATATTTTCCTCTTTAAGACCCTCGATTTGCCACTTTCGAATGTCATCAAGGATAGAATAAGTCACAACTACATGCGTTAACGCATAACAAGTTGCTTCCGGATATCTCATTCGGCTCAAAGCATCAGCCACCACATTGGCTTTTCCAGGGTGATAAAGGATTTCACAGTCATAATCCTTAATCAATTCCACGGCACGTCGCTGTCGGATGTTTAACACTTTCTGATCAAAGATATGTCTCAAACTCTTATGATCAGTAAACAATTGGCACCTAGTACCATATAGGTAATGCCGCCAGATTTTTAAAGCAAACGTGACAACATCTAACTCCAAATCATGAGTCGGACGACTTTTCTCGTAATCTTTAAGTTTTCTCGATGCATAAGCTATCACTTTTCCCCGTTGCATTAACACGCAACCCAATCCATTTACCGAATCATCGCTATAAACAGCAAAATCTTCGTTCCCTTCAGGCAACGCAAGTACCGGAGCATCGGTTAGTCGACTCTTCAGAGTTTGAAATGCTACATTCTGTGGCTCTTCCCACGCAAACTTCGCATTCTTACTTGTCAACGAAGTGAGTGGGACGACTATTTTAGAGAAATCTTGAATAAATCGTCGGTAATAACTAGCCAATCCAGGGAAACTACGAATCTCAGCAACATTTTTTGGCGCTTCCCAACTTTTAATGGATTATCCACAGAAACACCCTCCCAAGATATGACATGTCCTAAAAATTTCACTTGCCGCAACCAAAATTCACACTTTGAGAATTTAGCATACAACTGTTCGCTGTGAAGAAGTTCGAGCAATCGCCTCAGATGAACCGCATGATCCTCCTCCGTCTTGGAATACACCAAGATGTCGTCGATGAACACTATAACTGAATTGTCAAGCATTGGACGGCACACACGATTCATCAAGTCCATAAAGGCCGCAGGAGCATTAGTGAGCCCAAAAGGCATCACTAAGAACTCATAATGCCCATATCGGGTCCGAAAAGCAGTTTTCGGCACATCTTCCTCACGGACTTTAAGTTGGTGATAACCTGAATGAAGGTCTATTTTCGAGAAATAAGCAGCTCATTGTAGTTGATCGAACAAGTCATAAAATACGAGGCAAAGGATACTTATTCTTTATGGTTACCTTGTTCAGTTCTCTATAGTCGATACACATTCGTAGAGTTCCATCTTTCTTCCGCACGAATAAAACCGGAGCACCCCACGGCGAAGTACTCAGTCGAATGAACCCTTTCTCTAACAAATCTTCTAATTGTGCCATCATTTCTTTCATTTCCAAAGGTGCTAAAAGATACGGAGCACACGCAATTGGTGCCGCTCCCGGCACTAACTCAATCCGAAACTCTACAGATCGGTCCGGTGGAAATCCCGGTAAGTCATCAGGAAACACATCGGGATATTCATTAGCTACTGGCACATCGTTGAGGTTTTTCCCTTCCTTCTTGGCATTCAAGACACAAGCCAAGTAACATTTGCAATCTTTACTTAGATTTTTCCGAGCCTTAGCCACCGAAATAACTGCGGCTTCCCTTTTACGTCTATCCCCATACACAAATATTTATTCGCCTTCCGGCGTGAACAAATGAACAATTCTTTTAGCACAAGCAATAGTGGCAAGATTATTGGCCAACCAATCCATGCCAAATATTATATCAAATTCTTTAGTGTCTATGAGGACAATGTCGATATCAAAATTATGTCCATCTAAGGTCAGCACACAGTCGTAATATATTTGGGTGGCACAGACTGATTTCCCGCTTGCCACATCAACATATAGAGGGAAAGGCATCAAAGAAGGTACAACATCTAACTTTCGTGCAAATGCTTTAGAAATAAAAGACACACTTGCACCGGAATCAAATAATACTACAACAGGTAAAGAATTTAGAAGGAAAGTACCGGTCACGAAATCCGACACATCTTGCGCCTCGGCAGCAGTAATCTGGTAGACTCTGGCTTGAGGCTTAGGCGAATTCCCCTTTGATTAGGAGGAACCACCAACATAACTAGGCTTTGCAACTGAGCCTTTACTTTCAGATGCCGCTGACTTCTTTTTCGGGCAATTCCGAGCGAGGTGACCCACCTGGCCACATTCATAGCACGCATCACTACGTTTAGGGCACGCAGGACGTATGTGTCCCTCTTCTCCACATTCATGGCAAACAATAGGGGACAAACATTCCCCACGATGAAGCTTCCCACATCGGTTACAGGTAGGCACTGAATTCGAAAACTGAGATTTGGACTGAGAGTTGTTATGGGAGCCCGCAGATTTCTTTGAGTGTCTCGAAGATTGGGAACGTGAACGAGAGTCCACGTTCTTTGAGAATGATTGTTGGGGTTGTTTAACCGTCCCCGACGAAGACTCAACCTTCACTTTCTTCAATACAGCCGATTCTTGTTCCCTACGGAACAATTCATACTCCCGGAGTCGCGCATACTCCACAGCTTTCTCAAAAGATTCGACTGCGCGAACCGTCACCATCTCACGGATCTCACTCCGCAGTCCCTTGACAAAATAGTCAGTCTTTTGCTTTTCATTAGCAATCACTAACCCCACAAACATCTCCTTGCTGAAACTTAAGGAAGTCTCTTTTTATTTTCTGCACTGCAACTGCCGGACAAAAATGTTTTTCGAACCTAGTCTTGAACTCTTCCCAGGTCATCTTTGCCACAACATCCAAACCCAAAATCTCAACTTCAGAATCCCACCAAGTCAAGGCAGGACCAACGAATTGTGCAGCCGCGTACTGCACCTTCTTTTCATTACAGACATCAGTTACTCGGAATAGTTTATCAATTGCCTTGATCCAATCTAAGGCCTCAGCAGCAGTTGCTCGTCCGTTGAACTCTGGAGGACGACAACCAATGAAGTTTCTATATGACATCCCCTTCTTTGACTTAGAGGAGTCCTGCTTCCGATCTTTATCCTTCTTAGGCTTCTCAGCCTTACTTCCACTTCCCACAACATCAGTGTTATTTCCCTGCACATTTTGGGAAGCAAGTAACTGCGCCATCAATTCATTCTGCTGGCGATTTTGCTCCAGCATTTGAGCCATCATTTGCATCATCTGCTCCTCTCTAGACCCTCCACCAGTACGGAAACTGGATTCACTTTCATAATCTTGCGACTGATCTATGTCTCCCCCAACATTTGGATGTTCTACCTCCTGGTGTAGAACGCGATTTGACTGGTTATCCGACATTGTCTACAACAAACAGTTACAGGTTGGTTCAACACTTCTTTCACACCCAAGTGTGCACATGACATTTATATGTATATATAATTATACTTACATAAAGTTATAATCTTAAAAGTCTACCCATTATTATCCCATCCTAGGCCAAATGTCATTTGTAATTGTTATAATATTGCCGCCTAGGTGGGTCAATACCAGCATCTGAAACCGTGCTCAGAGTAGAGTACCGTCGACTATACTCTGTCTATGAGCTCCAGCTTTGGTACCAAATTGAAACACCTATACAAGTAATACGAGTATTTCGTTACCATTAAACAATAATTTATACAGAGTACTTGCGGAAATAAGGTCAAATTAAAACTTTTATAATAATTGGTTAACCATCAACATGATTCTGAACACTTTTCATACAACACAACAGAGTGTCGAGAATCACAGAATAATGTAATTGGGGTTGTAACGTGAAATCATTTATAGCTACACACGAATTAATAATCTATAAATAATTCGAGTCCAAAATGGAAGTCTGCTACTCCCACCCCAAGCATCTACAAAATATGGAGCTCCTATCCATGCTCCGATCGATGTCAAACAGCTTGGGCCAGTCGGGCCTTTGCCCTTATCAGCTCCTGAAAAGAAATATCAACTAACGGGTAAACAACAAAGTTGTTTAGTGAGTTTCTAGATTAAAGAATCATGCGATATATGAATGATGCCATGCAATGCCATGAATTTAACTAACAATCTCAAGAGGCCAACTAATGGCTAATAAGCTACCACATTGCGGTTACAACACACATGCTTACCACACAGTGGGTTTACAATCTACTGCTCGATTACCACAGATCACAGGCTTATCGATATGCAGTTTATAGTGATGTCATACGATTACCACAGACCACAGGCTTATCGTCTTACAGGCAATAATGGTTACCACAGACCACAGGCTTATCGATATGCAGTTTACAGTGATGCCATACGATTCCGCTAGGTTACCACACGCACAGGCTTACTGTCTCAGCGGAGAAGTCAAATGAATGATCAATAACTTATCAACCGAATGATAATATGACAACATAATGTATGTGATGGCAAAACATGTAAATGAAAAAAATGATACGAAAGCAATAACATACAATTCATGATATGCATATAAATACATTAATGCTAGAACTCACTGTGGCGTACAACAAGCTCCCGGCCTCGAAACCGAGTTACAATCGTCAAAATATGATTAATAGTCTCCAAGGGACCTTAACCCGTCAAACCCCTACAAATAGGTTCATAATGTAATATTTATAAGTCTCACGGCGCACAATTTCCTAACTTTGATCCGGACACGATAATCGTAAGACTTAATTAATTTCGACATTAAATCTCAATAATTATTTTTGGTCCAATTATTCTTCTTAATTGATGTCATAAACTATTATGACGAAAGATCCCATAAAAATAATTAAAATTACAATTTCGGAACAAGGCCATCCGAAATTCGGACCATGGCCATCCTAAATTCGGACCGAGGCCATCCGAAGTTCGTACCATGCCCATCCGAAATTCGGGCCATCCGAGATCGATACTTAGCGAATTTTTTAGAATATTCATTGCTGAACTACACTTTCTGCCTTCGAATTTAATGCCAAAAACACCAAAACTTTTCTATATTTATTACAAAGAGTTGTAAAAGCATTTCCAACATATATATATATATGTATATATATATATATATATATATATATATATATATATATATATATATATATATATATATATATATATATATATATATATATATATATATATATATATATATATATATATATATATATATATAAACCCTTTTTAACCACCAAAACATAATTTTCATCTTTTTAGATTACTTAGGGTTCATATGAACTCAAACTTGAGTTTTTGAGATATGCCCACCAAAGTACATAAAAAGTTGCATAATATACTTTTAAATGATGGATTTAACATATTCCATCATATTCTTTCAAGATCTATCCATTTCTAAGAGTTTTTCATAAAAACCCATTTTTACCATCAAAAACTATTTCATCCTTTTGAATCATCAAGAGTTCATAAGAACTCCATTTCGGGTTTTGAGTTAAAACCCACTGAAATACATTAAATCTTGCATAATATACTTTTAGAGGATGGATCTAACATATTTCATCATTTTCTTTCAAGATCTAGCGATTTCTAAGAGATCACCATAAAAACCTATTTGAGTTTTCATCTTCTTCATATGAAGATGGTGGAGAGAAGAAAAGAATAAGAGTTTTAGATATAAAAGTTGGTACCTTTTTGAATCTTCAATAACCGTATGTGTCTTTCAAAAAAATCAGATTTTTCATTCTGTTCACAAAGAATTTCTTCTCTCTTTTCTCTCATTCCCTTCTTTGTTTGAAATGGCCGAACACACACGCACACACAAGTGTGTGTGTGTGTTGTATGTGTGAGTTTAATGCAACAAAGCAACTTTCTTTTTTCGTTTATTTTCTTTTAGTCCTTTTACTTTTCATATTTACCATTTAGACCCTACAATTATTTCCATTTCTTTTAAGGTCCTTTCTTCATAAATCAATATTTCATTATTATAATTTACCCAACTATTTATTTATATAATACAAAATTCATTAAAATATGAAATTTGCATTTCTTTACAATAAATATTAAATATCATTTATAAAATAATTGGGTCGTTACACATCGGCCGCCACCACACAATACCAGTGACGAAATTATAATTTTCAATAAATTTATTAAGACTTATACTTACTGTGAGAACTTAACTAGTTCTGATTTGGATTAAACAGATGAGTTAAATCTGTTGTTAAATTGTTTGTTTATATATGTATAAAACGTATTTAGTTCTGACTTATGTTGGTTGAGATGTTTTGTTCAAGGTTATTTAATACTTTTATTGGAAGTTGAAATTAATAAAAATCTGAGTAAAAGTTTATTGGTCATTGAAAACTTAAGAAGCTGTTGGTTAGTTGACATGAAAGGTAAAAATCTTGCATTTTCTATTGGCTAAAAGTAATTAATTAATTATAAAAATCTGGTTTTAAATAATATGCTAATGATGATGGGGTAGAAATAGATAAAATGGGGTGAGAATAGTAGCACCCTTTCTAATTATACACCCTTTCAATTACCTTAATCATTAAGTAATCATTGTATGATTTGATTAATGTAAATTATTTTTTATATATAAATGCAATAATGATGATAATAATAATTATATAATTATTGATTGATTGGACTTTTATTATTGTTAATGGTTGACCTCATTATTACGTTTTAAGATTAGATATTAATTTTTTTAAAAACATTTAATATTAAAATACATTAAAATTTAGGGATAATTGCAAATAATAATAATAATAATCAACTTTGTACAAATGAATTTAGTACATAAAATATTATGGCAATACTCGATCCTTAAACATTTTTTTTCATTCTTTTACAGGTATACAATGTTCCGCAAGTCTTGGCATTGAATGTCCTCTTGCAAATCCACTTTTATAAAATGATTTCCATGAACAAATGCAATTACTATTGATTGTTTTAGTTCTCGCGCCCGTGGTTTTTTCCAAAGCGGAAAAAATGTGTAACTGGTTGGATTTGTTAAAAGTGTTCGCAATCAAGACACCATTGTCAGACATTTTCATCCAGTGATGTATTGGTGCAAGATCGTTATGGTAATAAGCGAGAGAACGTTCCACAACAGCGTAGCTTTCATCCATACAAACTTGATATCCATTTGGATTGCTACGCAACTCCTCCAATAATTCACGACAAATATCCCGCCATTCATCTTGAGGTCGACCAAGAGCAACAGCTATTGCTCGAAATCCACAATTTCCATCACCAACAACATCTTCTATTGCAGTGACATACGGTTGAAAAAATGATGGATTTTCACAAAGGTCGGGATATGTATAAGAATTTCCGTGCTGTGGTGGTTCGCCATAAATATATTGACCATACATTAAGACTACTGCATCCTAACATTTATTAAAAAAATAAGATTAATTTAATGGATAATATAGAAAAAAATTTATTTATAAATGTTACCTGCAATGGTTGCTCATGATTAAAGTATTGACTGTGCGACGGTGGTTGGTAATCATTAATTAAACTATTCTAAAATGGATCTTGATGTAAAGTTCTGTATTCACCGTATGTTGGATTCGGAACCTCATATATCGTTGGTTGCTCGTTCAAGTCAAATAGATTCGGAACCTCATACATCGTTGGTTGCTCGTTCAAGTCAAATGGATCCGGCGTATAGGTTGAGCAACTGTGTCTGCGAGCCTCTATAGGTGGAACATCATGTTCCTGCTGAACTTGTTTCCTTTTGGTTTATATTTGTTGCTCATTCGGTTCAAATGACATTGGTCGATAGGTAGAGCAACTATGTCTACGACTTTCTTGCGATATATGAGGCTGCGTTGGTATTCCTTGTTTACTTTTGTTGGATTTTAATGTTGGCCGACCACGAGTGCTTTTTTGGCTTGAAGGTTCGCCAACATATGCATACTTAAAAATTGACTTAAGTTTTTGCATCATACCTAACTTCTTTCCTCTTGTTGGCTGTTCCGCAAAGGCCATCTTAAAAGTTTCAACTTTAGCATCGCACGTGACTTCATCCGATTATGTGGTTATGGGTGTGTCAATTGTCAAAGTCCTCGAGAATACATCCAGTGCATCAAGTGGAATGGGAATGTTGGCATTCCCATTATATGTTAACTCGTGCACATGGTAACCCATGACTTCTACACAATTGTCACCCACATTTATCAATAGTTAAATCTTCTATACCGTTAAGTCGTTGTACTTCGGTATAAATTCTAGAGCATCTACGAATACATTTCCAATCAAAAATTTAAATTGTTGCATTTTACAATAATTCATCTTATGTACCTGTCTTGTTTTGCACCTCTCTAATTTCTCTTTTATTGCTGTGTTTTGCAACTTCACTATATCTTCTTCTTCTTCTTCTTTTTTTTTTTTTTGACAATTTGGTCTAACTTATTTTGTGTTGAGTTCAACAAACTTTTTAAAGAAATCATGTTGACTCTCTACCCTATTAGTTGTATCGTTACCGTATGTGAGATAATTGTCT
Organism: Centrapalus pauciflorus; assembly: GCA_020465985.1. Taxonomy (NCBI): domain Eukaryota; kingdom Viridiplantae; phylum Streptophyta; class Magnoliopsida; order Asterales; family Asteraceae; genus Centrapalus; species Centrapalus pauciflorus. Next base: position 55,786 of record JAANYP010003830.1, read on the forward strand.
ACCCCACTCTTCAGTGTTGTGAAAGAAGCTTTATGTACATAATAACTTATACGATTCGGAAAAACCATTGTACATGCCTTTAATAGAGCCAACTCTTGATCAGTTACAGTCACTCGTGTGTTACGATCTACACCTAGCACGTTTTTTAGTTGGGTTAAAGCCCAAAAATAATTTTCAACTTTTTCATTACGCATGACAACCCACACAATACAAAAAGTTGTGATCGTATATGTTACACCGACCATTTGTAAAAAAGGCATGTTGTATTTGCATAAAAAATTTATAGTTAAGTAATGATATTGTAAAAATAAATTATTAACAGGAAATATAAAATATCACGTACTTGTTTATTTTGTACGTTGCATCCATCAATAACACTTGTGGGAATGAACAACAAGTAGCTATTGATATTGGATGACAGAAAAACAAGTCTTCTAACTCATTTGTTGCCACGAGTTTATTGAATTGGTAAATGAATATTTTATCATCCAAAGCTTTCAGAAGAACCTCCATAGGGGTTTTATCAGCGTTATTGCGCAATTTTAGTTTGTGCCGCTCATTGTATACGTTTCTAAGTGATTAATGATTTTGTGCATTTTTTGGGATTTTAAGTGGGCAAGAATATCCCGTAGATTCACAAGACAATCTGATAGATATGCAATAGTGTTTCTTTCTTTTTCTATAAGACGCATTGCATAAGAATGCCCTCCCAACTACCTACAACGATGTGATTGTGCATACCATATACTACTGTTAACTTCCAACGATCTAATTTGATCATCATTATGGGAAGCAACTATTTCAAAATTAAATTTTTTGGTTGAAGTGAGTTTAGTAGACTCAATATCTTTGTACTCACCACTACGACCACACACCCACCAAATTTTTTTATTTCCCTTTTTTTGTATAACTTTGTACGCTTTTTTACTATCAGCATACCGACAGAATATGCAACATTTTTCACCCAATCTGTTACATCTTTGACGGTATCAAAATTCTACACAAATAAAACATGTGAAGTTGGTTGCTATATCATAATAAAAAAATATCCAATAAATAATAATAGCATTTTACACTATAGACAATAAATATAATTTCTATTTTAAAACAATTAATTGCGTAATAATATATTTACAATGCAGTTAAAAAAACAAACACCGACAGTCGAAAATGCTTCAATATTATCCACAACGTAGCATTCATTGGTCGTCATCTTACGAAAGTACGAAATTGAAAATGTAAATTTACACTTAAAATCTAGACGGTATCATTCATATGAATCGATCGTTCGAATATATATATATATATATATATATATATATATATATATATATATATATATATATATATATATATATATATATATATATATATATATATATATATATATATATATATATATATATATATATACTTGATATTTACATTTTATCCCCCTAAACTCTTTTACAATTTATAATTTTAACCCCGACATAATAATTTATAAAGTATAAAAAACAAAAAAAAATCGTATTCGATATTCAATTGAAAAAACAATGGGTGTGTTGTTTATAAATGGCGAGTCTCACCCACTAAAAAACAAAAAAAAAAAATTATATAGAATTGACAAGGGGGGTGTGTTATTTATAAATGATGGGTTCCACCCCTAAAAAACAAAAATAATTATATATAATGGACAAATTGGGGTGGGTTGTTTATAAATTGGTAAGTCCCAACATTATTAAATTCAAAAAAAATAATAAGATGATTATATATTGACGGGTCCCACAACATTAAGGAGTAATTAAACTAATTAACTAGGAGGGTGTGTAATTAGAGCAAAGGGAGTACCGGTCTTTCCGAAATCCATCTTTCTATACACGTCAGCGCCACATCAGCTTTTCTCTCTCCACCTTTTCCCACCTTTCTCCACCTTTCTAACTAGGAAATACCCACCTTTCTTAACCTTTCCATCTTTCTTAATTTTTTAAACATTTTAATTAAGAAAACAATTATTAAATCTAAAATAATTAATTTCATAAATATTTAAAAGTTTACATAATAAAATTACGAAACTAAAAAATAGAAACTTACGAAACTAAAAGTTAAAAAAAGTACATAACTAAAAAAATTACGAACCTAAAATCTAAAAAAATTACGAACCTAAAATCTAAAAAAATTACATAACTAAAAAATTACGAAACTATAGTCGCCATCCCCAACGCTCCGCAATGCTTTGTTTGCGGGCCAATACGGCTTCCAAAGCAGTACCTTGCAGATGGTCGTGTGGCTGACCGAGAAAATCTAAGTCACGTTCGTGTTGTTGTTCACTCAGTGACGCAATGTACGCATTATATATTTTCTCTTTCAACTCCAATTCTTTTTCTTGTTTTGATCGTTTCAAATCTGCAAGTAGTGCTCGGTAACGTAATTTATCGTCAACATCTTTCTCGTGAGATGTAGAAATCCTTTCGAATTTTGATTGCATCTCTGGGTCGACTGATGTTGATGCTGGTTTTTTCCCCTTGCGGCGTGGTCGTTCAAGCTCCTGAAGATCCGCGTCGCCCTCGTCATCTTCGTCAATGTGGAACGGGGTTCCACTTTGGATGACGTCGAAGCACCTCCCAAGCCGATTGGTGTGGAAACGGCTTACCTTTATTGAGGGCCTTGTATTGTTCTTGGGTGTTGTTGAAAACATCGTAATCGCTTTCCCCGCTCCGTCGCTGCATCATATTGTTGTTAAACATGCCGCCAAATTTTGTGCAATTGCAGTTCATGTCTTTCCACTTTGAATTAAGTTGGTGGGTGGTGCGGTTAGTTCCACCAACTCGGCTATCAAAATTTTCGAGGATTCGTCCCCAAAAATTTGAACGTTTTTTATTATTTCCGGTAGTTGGATCTTCGGAAATATCGATCCAGGCTTCCGCCAAAGCCTTTTCTTCGATGGAGGTCCACATTTTCGGTTTCATTGGACCCTTTCGTTTAGACCCGGTTGCCGCGGTGTTTACCGGAATCGTCTCCTCATCAGAATCGACGGGTTGAGTTTCGGGTACCGTCTCCTTGTCGTCCTCGTCTCTAGATGCGGGGTCCCGATAAGAAAATGGTTCGAAACCCTTGTGAAATTCTCGCGAGGAATATTGCGGATTGGGTGGGGATTGCGAGAAATATTGCGGATTGGGGGTGATGGTTGGTAATATTGTGGACTGGGTGGGGATGGTTGGTAATATTGTGGACTGGGGATGATAAGTGTGGTACGTATGGTGCCGAATTATCCGTAAAAGTCGGAGGATAATTTTGCGGTGGGCGGAAAGAAGGGTTTGATTGAGAAGCCGGTTGTTTGCCCCGTTTTCGACTTGCGGCGGGTTGTTTGCCGGTGTTTCGATCCATGAGTTTAATAAAAAGTATAGAGATTGAGAGATTTTTGTGGAAGAGATGAAAGTGTGTGAATATGAATGTGTATGAAGATAGGTATTTATAGGGAAATTTTTTTTTATATTGAGACGGTCATTTGACCGTTGGGAGGAAAAAGACAAAGAAGAAGAGGCGGGGTGGAGCGGGGAGGGGAAGCTGGGCGGGGAGAGGATTTCGCGAGGCCGCCTATGGGGGTGGTGTAGCCGCCCGGGGGGGGGGGGGTGATGTGGCAAGGCCGCTACACCGCGGCTCCGGTACTCCCTTTGGCCTTAGAATAAACAAGTGGGGGGGGGGGGGTTGCGTTAATCACAATCCTTATCATATTCAAAAGTATATATTTTTGACCGGCTACCGGATTAGCCGGTAAAATAAAACAAATAGTTTAAGACTTAATCGTTAAAATACGAAAAGATTTTGGGGTTTTTTCCAACATTAGTCAAGTGAAAAAAAAATTAAGGTTATTTGTTTGGTAACAGGTCAAACAGGTTAAATATACATTTTTGAATAAGATAAAAATAGTTTAAGAACTTAAACAATAAGAAAAAAAGAAGATTAGGGACTTAATCACGAAATAAAGAAAGTTGATAATATTTTTTCATTATTAACTCTTTTTTTATAGAAAGTTTTGAGCTATTCCAACTTTGATTCAAACTTGTGTTATAAAACATAGTCTTGATTGATAGTTTAAGCTACTTGAACTCATAAATCGAGGTCCAACTTTCTCGATTTTGAGCTCGAGCCTAAGTTTGAGAGTTTGTCGCATTGGTTGTGTATGATATGCCTTTCGAAAGAAGTCTTTGAGTGAGTGTAACACCCTCATAATTTAAGGTAATAATTTAATTAGCTAAGTTACCCAAAATGAATTAAGTTAGTTGTTTAATCATAATTATTATAGAAGATGTTCATTTGCTTCATTAACATGTACTCCATGATTTGAGCTTTGTAAATTAGTAACCTACACATGTCAGTACAAGATGTTAAAGCCTTGTGTACAAGCTACCATGCATCAATGGATGTTAAAAGGGGTTAAATGAAATGAATAAGGAATTTAGTGGTAAAAATATGAATTTATGAGACTTAAAAGGGGGTTAAGTGCAGATCTTCACCAATTGAGGGCCATAAAACCCCCCATTCGATGCTTGCCTCTCCCATTCTTTTCGTTCACAAAATATTCTGCATTCCTTTTGCGCTAAACAGACTTGGGTACTTAGTCTTCATGTCTTCTTCCGATTCCCAAGTATGATTAGCTCCCCGATGATGCTTCCACTTGACCAGCACCATCTTGATTTTCTTGTTCCGTAGTTTCTTGACTTCTGTCTCCAGAATACACTCCGGCTCATCAACGAACGTTAGCCGTTCGTCAATCTTTACGTCTGAATGGTCAGTCCATGGTTCCCTGTCGGGGACCAGACTCTTTCTTAAGTAACCAACATGGAATACCGGGTGAACACCAAACAATTATTCCGACAAGTCCAAATGATAGGACTGATTACCAACTCTTTCTAGTATTTTGAAGGGTCCTATGAACCGAGGAGATAGCTTCCCTCGCTTTACGAATCTTGTAACACCTTTCATTGGAGAAACCTTCAAATAGACCCAATCATCCTTCTGAAACTCTATCGCTTTATGACGGCGATCGTGATAGTTCTTTTGCCGATCTTGTGCCGTTTTCATGTACTGACGAATGAGTTGGATCTTTTCATTGGTCTCTTGTAGCAAAGCTGGACCAGCTATTGGAGTTTCTCCTGTTTCCCTCCTACAGGTCGGAGTCCTACATTTTCTGCCATACAAGAACTTGAACGGTGCCATCTTGATTGTGGAATGGTAACTATTGTTGTAGGAGAATTCAACCAAAGGGAGGTGATCGTCCCAGTTACCACCCAAATCCATGACACAAGCTCTAAGCATGTCTTCCAGAGTTAGGATCGTTCTTTCACTTTGCCCGTCCGATTGAGGTCTGTATGCAGTACTCATTGCGATACGAGTACCAAGACCGTTTTGCAGAGCAGCCCAGAAATTGGAAGTGAATCTACTATCTCGGTCAGAGACAATAGACTTAGGCACACCATGCCTAATGACGATTTCTTTTACGTAGATCTGGGCAAGATGGTCCAGTGAATAGGTTTCCCGAATGGGAATGAAGTGAGCAGATTTTGTCAGACGGTCAACAATGACCCAAATGGCATCATGTTGACGACGTGTTTTGGGCAGCTTTTTTATGAAGTCCATAGTAATATGGTCCCACTTCCATTCTGGGATAGGAAGAGGTTGCATACTACCATAGGGTTGCTGGTTTTCTGCTTTGACTAGACGACAAGTTCTACACCTTTCTACAAATTGACCAACGTTTCTTTTCAACCCTGGCCACCAGAAATCTTCTTTCAAGTTATTGTACATTTTTGTGCTACCAGGATGAATTGAGTACTTAGACTGTTGAGCTTCTTCAAGAATCACTTCTCGCATGTTCCCGAACTTAGGGACCCAAACTCTGCCGTACACACCTTTGAGTCCAGTTCCATCATCTTGCAGTAATGGCAACTGAATTCTGATATTCTCGTCTTTTATATTCTCCTCCTTTAGAGCCTGCAACTGGGCAGCCCTTACATCGTCTATGTTAGTTGACGTCAGCATCGTGGAAGTCAAGGCATAACAATACGCCTTGCAGTATGCTTTTCTATTCAGGGCATCGGCCACTACGTTGGCCTTCCCTGGATGATAGAGAATTTCACAATCATAGTCTTTGATCAGCTCCATTGACCTTCTCTGCCTCATATTCAAGTCCTTCTGACTGAATATATACTTTAAACTCTTGTGGTCGGTGTAGAGCTGACACTTGGTCCCGTACAAGTAGTGTCTCTATAGTTTGAGAGCGAAAGTCACAGCAGTTAGCTCTAGATCAAGAGTAGAGTAATCCTTCTCATGTGGTTTGAGCTGTCTAAAAGCATATGCTATGACATTTCCTCTTTGCATCAGCACTGCTCCCAAACCCATGCCTGATGCATCTGTTTAGACTACGAAGTCCTCGTTCCCTTTAGGCAGGGCTAACACTGGTGCTTCACTTAGCAACTTCTTCAGACTATCAAAAGCCGCTTGCTGTTCTTCTTTCCAAAAGAAGGTTGTGTTCTTGCGAGTAAGCTTTGTAAGCGGAAGGCAATTTTGGAGAAGTCCTTGATGAATCGGCGGTAGTAACCAGCCAATCCCAGAAAACTGCGAATCTCGGAGGCGTTGCGAGGTGATTCCCAGTTCTGGATAGCTTCGATCTTTGCAGGATCAACAGCAATCGCAGCACCAGATATCACGTGCCCCAAGAATTGGATCTGAATTGAATATTGAGTAAGTACAAGTTAACTACGAGTACATAAGTGAATATAAGGATCATGAAATTGTTTCGAATGTTGAGACGTACCTGCCTCAACCAGAATTCACATTTCGAGAATATGGCATAAAGTCGCTCTTTGCGCAGCAACTCTAACAATTCTCGCAAATGTGCAGCATGATCCTCTTTAGTCTTTGAATAGATGAGAATGTCATCGATGAACACGATGACCGATTTGTCGAGCATTGGCCGGAAGACTCTGTTCATGAGATCCATGAAAGCAGCCGGCGGATTTGTGAGACCAAACGGCATCACCAGAAACTCGTAGTGTCCGTAACGAGTTCTGAAAGACGTTTTTGGAATATCGTCGGGATGAACTTTAAGTTGATGATAACCCGAACGAAGATCAATCTTCGAGAAGTAGCTTGCGCCTTGTAACTGGTCGAAGAGATCATCAATCCGGGGCAACGGGTACTTGTTCTTGATTGTGACTTTATTGAGTTCGCGGTAATCGATGCACATACGTAATGTGCCATCTTTCTTTTTAACAAACAACACAGGAGCGCCCCATGGAGAAGAACTTGGGTGTATGAAACCCTTATCGAGCAACTCCTGTAATTGTTTCATCATTTCCTGCATTTCAGCAGGGGCTAATCGATAAGGAGCCTTTGCTATTGGAGCAGCTCCAGGAATGAGGTCAATGCGGAATTCCACTTGACGATCAGGTGGAAATCCCGAGATATCCTCTGGAAAGACATCTGGAAACTCAGAAGCAACTGGAACGGTGGAAGGAGATTGAATTTCAGCCTTAGCATCGACAACGTATGCTAAGTATGCAGGACAACCCTTGGCAACATGCTTTCGAGCTTTGCAATTGAAATAAGGCATAAGTCGCCTTTGTGTCTGTCACCATATATGCAAATGTCTCGGCCCTCAGGAGTGGTGATCTTAATCATCCTTTTCTTACATACAATCTGGGCCTCATTGTGAACCAACCAATCCATACCTACTATGACATCAAATTCCCCGAACTCCATAGGGATCAGATCTATATTGAACACTACATCCTATACAAGTAATGTGCAATTCCTATACACTTTGTCTGCTTTAACTAACATGTTGCTAGCAGTCTCTATGTCAACTACAAATTGCAGTTTTGAAGTAGGCATATTGAATTGACGAGCAAATGTAGTGGAGACAAACGAACGATTGGCTCCGGAATCAAACAATACACGTGCAGGAATGGAATTAACATAGAACGTACCAGTGACCACCTCCGGGTCATCCTTTGCTTCTTCAGCTGTGATTTGGAATGCCCTTGTTGGAGCCCTTTGAGATTTGTCCCTGCGAGCAGTGGAAGCTGCAGAAGATCATGTCGTTCATTGTTGAGCACTCTGATCTCGTGGGGGTTTCGGGCAGTCCCATGCAAAATGGCCAAGTCTGTGGCAGTTGTAGCATGCATCGTCTTTTCGAGGACAATGCTCCCAGTGATGGCCTTTCTGCCCACAGCAAAAGCAATACATGTCTTGAGTCTTGCACTCCCCAGAGTGCGCTTTCCTGCATCGCCTGCAGTCTCTCATTTCAGAACTGGCCGAAAAGGCCCTTCCCTTCTTGGGTGATGAAGATGGTTGATTGGATTGAGGAGAGAATCGAGAAAATCCAGACTCCCACTGCCTTTTTGGCGGCGACGGTTGAGTCGGTGTTGCGGCGGCTGACCCTATGACATATCCTGATAACAGAATGATATGCTCCACATTTCGAGCAGCCTCCAGTAAACCGGTAAATGTTGTATACCGAACCCCACTCATGGTTCGGCGAATCTCATAGTCTAGACCGGCCTCAAACCGGGCTATCTTCCTTTCCTCCGTGTCAACTTGATGTGGTGCGAACAAGCTTAGTCGGGTGAACTCAACGGCATATTGTGTAACCGTCTTTGTTCCTTGGGTTAGGTTTAGAAACTTCGCCTCTAGACGGCGCTTCTCATCGGTAGGACAGTATTTCTGGGAGAATACTTCCTTGAACTCGCTCCAGGACATGTGTGACACTACCTCCATCGTCAACACATGTGTCATTGCATCCCACCACATAACTGCGTCCCTTGCAAACATAGCGGTTGCAAAGCGGACCATGTCCTTTTCAGCGCAGTCGCTGATTCTGAAAGTTCTCTCCGTGGTGGTGATCCATTCCAATGCTGTGACGACATCTCCAGTCCCATCAAAAGTAACAGCCCCGTTATTTTTGAAGTCCTTAAACCTACAACCCCTTGACTTGGTAGAAGACCCAGTGTCTTGTCTTTCCTCTTGATCATCCTGTTGTTGTTCCTTGTTCTTCCTTTTATCAGCTTTACGTTTCGCTTCGGCCTCATCTCTGGCCCTTAATTGATCAGCAAATGACTGAGCCTGCTCAGCCATTCTTTTGGATTGTATCTCATTATTCTGTTCCATAAGAGCTTGCATCATCTGGAACATTTGTTGAGGAGTCATATCGTCTCCTGACATGTTCTGAATATAACAACTTATATTTAGAACATTTAGTTGTAAGTCCTAAGTGTTTACAGTTACCCTTTATTTGTCCCTGTGTGCATGTCAATCCTATCTTAGTTCGGATCGTTTCCTAGGATTCCATTCTAATATCATAACCTAAGTTTGAGTCCAAGTCCTCGCGGACACTTGAAACCTCAAACTAATGCTCTGATACCAAACCCTGTGACACCCTCTTGCTTTGATAGTATAAATGGAATCACCAGGATCAACAATCAACCCAATGTTTAACATGATAATTGGAATTTAATACTTAAAATAGATTTAAGCAGTTCCACACTAAAGCAATGAAATACATGTCTACAGTGATTAAGTCTAACTATTACAACATCATAATTGTTTTACAAGTCATAAATCCCAGCCCAAAGCTACAATATCTGTGTACCAATAGCTTCTAAGTCTCTGGGATATTGAATTGATATGCTTAAGTAGAAGGTCCAGCTACACTTTTGCCTTTGCCTGAAAACATGGTGAGTCAACAGTAAGCTAATTTGCTTAGTGAGATAACAGATTATGCAAACAACAAATATATTTCTTTACAAGCATTGCGTAACCATGGGCAGTGTAAGCCCCAATGTATGTGTGTACAGGAAGTGTAAGCCTCGTAGGATGTGAAAAACCATGCAGTGCTAGCATGGGGTTGGCAGTTCAAATGCTGATCGGGGATGTGCCGAACCTGACCAGGATAACGAGTGGGATGATCAGTCCCCGACAGTGGCCTGCTGTCAGCCCCAGTCCAGGTCACATCAGATTGTGAAGTAATGATCATGCAGTGCAAGCATGATGTAAATAGATGCACTTTCAAATGAACGCTAGCTACATGTGTGTTACATGTCAAGTACGAGTGTGCATCATAACAACAAATCATTCATGAGTGCCAAATGATGTATATGAACAATGTGAACATGCCATTGAATTGTAAACGTGTGAATGCAAAGACAACAAATGTTAGAATGATAATCTATTACTCACAGTGATTGGTATAGTGTGTCGTGTCTCTGAATCAATGTGTGTTAGACAACACCACAATGATCTGTAAAGTAAGTGTAATTGTGAATTAATGTCAGTAATTGCTTAAATCTTAAATTCTGAAAATTAAGTATAATTGGGTCTGAATTCGGACCACATCCGAATGGTCCGAAACAGGGTGTGGTCCGAAATATGTGTGGTCCGAAGTGGGTATGGGGTCCGAAATAGGTTGGTCCGAAGTGGGCATTGATCCGAAATGGGTGTGATCCGAAATGTGATGGGTCCGGATTGGGTATGGTCCGAAATAGATGAACAGATCCGAACTGAATATGGTCCGAAATGGACAGATCCGAATTCGGTCCATTAATATCCGAGTTCATACTTAGAAATATTCCAACATTTTCCAGAAATTATATTTGGACCATTTTTGCATGTTTCGGTAACTAAAATTGTAAATATGAACTTAAATGTACTATATCAACTTATAACATGCCACAATGTACCAAAACTCTCACATTTGTGTCCATTTTTCTACAAGTCTTCGAAGAACACACACTAAAACACACACATAATTCCAAAAATAATACTTAGGGGGCGAATCTGATTCTGAAACTTGGTATACTACATCATACATGTTCGATTTTAACATTTCATCAATTATATCTAACATGCAACAACATTTGCATCACTAATTTTAGAATTCGGTTTTTCATAAAAACCGAACCAAAACATCAAAAATTGCAAGTTTTGTGTGAATCTTACCTCAAAATGTTTGTTGTAATGCTTATAGTTCCTTTCAAATCACTTGAATCCCGATTTTTGCACTTCAATTTGTTGATTTCTTGGGTGTTATTGATAAAACCCGAGAGATAGAGAGAGTGAGAGAGTCGGTTAGAGAGAGAGAGAGAGAGAGTAGAGAGAGAGATTGAGTGTTTGAAAATGAAAGGGTTTTCTTTTCTTTTATTTGCCACTTTTATCTATTTGCTCATTATACCCCTCATCTTCGTATTTTCTTATTTAACTGATATTATGATCAAAATTAACTTAAATTGATATAATCATCCATTAATACAACAATTAAGTCCTTAAAATCGTAAATTACAAATAATTGAAAAGTAGGGATGTTACACCTTTGGAGAAAAGCTAGGGCTAGAAATTTTTGGTGATTTTGGCCAAGAAAATTGAAAATTTTTGGTGCAAACTCATAAGCAAAACTCAAGGTAATACCTCTCTTTAATTTAAGGTGTGTGAGTGTATGTGTTTAATTAAAAGACGGCCATGGACCTACGAATTTCTTTGATTCAAATAAACTTAAGAATAAGCTTTAAGGGATCTTCAAATCCATGAAATACAAGAAAGAATATGTTTATAGATGGTTTTGGGAATCCAAAATGTGCTAAAGACTTGTATCAGAGGCTTACAAATGTTGCTTTTTTGTATAAAGGAAGCAATACTTGAATATATACTAAACATGGGATCCCCTGTTCAAGAAAAACGGCCTGGTATGCTGAACCATCAGAGGTCACGACGTGACTAGGGGGTTGGTTACGCCATAACCAACCATCTGTCCGTCGGATTGAGTTTTTGGTGTTCAACTTCGGGTCTTGAGTCTTATGCTTTCTTAGGGCTATGTTATGAAGGTTTATATGTATCCAATACTTAAAACCAAGATTATTAATTCTTAAGGCCACTAAATGAATTATATAACATAATTCAAACAACCAAAAAACACATATATATAGCTCACACAACACACTAAGTGCCGGTAAACACCGAAAGTGAAACCACGGGCGTTAAATGCACCAAATGAGCTCCAAACCTTATGATATGATATAATAAGATTATATACACTTTAAAATATGGTTATTTGATAGGTTTGTTCCAACAATGAGAATCCGCTGCCGGATTGGAAAGCTAAATACTAATTTAAGCTTCAAAAGGGCATATCGGGGGCTATTGTGACATAAAGGCTACTTTTAGCCTATTCTATTGTGAGTTCTAGTATTAATATGTGTGTTGCATACATAATTAAATGTTCATTTTAACTATGACATTGTGCATATCTATTGGGCATCATCCTTTTACATGATGCATTGCACTGGTTGGCAGTTATTACATGATCATGGCCTATGGCAAGAAAACCTTACTTCATACCACCAATTATACACATTAACATTCATACTATGCTCCGATGAATCATTTCATACTTTCTATGCTTGTAGTCGTGGAAACCCATTGATGTGCTATGCTCATTTATTTGACCTCACTGGACGTCCAGATCATTATATATATTTAAACGTCTTACTACGTGTTTGTGTGTATAAATTCCTACTTCTGGAAGCTTATGGAGTAGGTGGCCGGACTTCGGTGCCGCTTGGAGTTGTATAGACTCGGTTCTAATCCGGCCGACAACGGCGGGTTAGCGGATAATACTCATGACCTATGCAAATTTGTGGGTTCTATTCCTACAATAATTTTTTTAGATATTGCACATGTCATGTTATAACCATTTTAATATTATTGCATGTTTTATGTTTTGCACGCTATATCGATCTAGTAACTCACTTAGCAAATAAAGTTTGCTAACCCCTCACATTTCATGTATCTCTGGATGTGTTAGTAAGGGCAAGGAGATTGCCGGTTCCAATGTCTAATTGGCCGGAGTAACGTCCTTTTTGGTAAAGCCTGAAGCCTAATGTTTTGAGGGGATTGGGTAGATAACCCACTTGTTTATCAGTTTTAGTTGCTATTGGCAATTGATGGTAGTTGATGCATCAATGTATCAAGTAGCTTGTAAAAAGATATATATAAATTGCTTCCTTTTGTCTATACACATACACACATGGAATCAGGGAAAATGGACTCCGTGCTAACGGGTCATGCCCAAAGTTTCTTTTGAACCATGTTAGTCATGGTTAATTTAATGTAATCTTATTAATTATTATATTATGTTGAAATGAGTGTTTCAATTTGGTATCAGAGCCGATGTTCATTGCATGAGTATAGTCGATGATATTCTACTATGAGCTCAGTTTCAGATGCCTGTATTGACCCTCTAGGCAACACTATCATAACATAGGTTAAGTGTAACACCCGTTAATTCTGAGGTAATGAATTAATTTTAAGTCTTTTATATCAATTATTAATTCGAGAAAATAAGATATAAATTTCAATTGTTAGACATTTAAAATATTAAATTTTGTAGTTTAAGAATTTGGAAATAATTATTATATACACACACACACACACACACATATATATATATATATATATATATATATATATATATATATATATATATGTGTGTGTGTGTGTGTGTGTGTGTGTGTGTGTGTGTGTATCAGGATTCTAGCGATTTGATTGAGACGTGTGGTTCTCGGTAGTGCTTCAGTTGGTATAAAGTTGTCGGTTGGCGAGTACGGATTTGCGAGCACTGTGAGTAACTGATTTAATTTCATAAATGATCATTTATGATATGTTTGTGCTAGTTATCTATTTCATTTCTTTTACCGTGCTTATCCATTTCGCTGCCATACTGCCTTTGTTAGCTGCCATTCTTTTTCATCACCATGAATTGTTACATGATAACCCTTATTCCCCGGTATGCATACTGTGTATTTATGTGATGATTGCATGCCTGTGTGGCTGCATGTTATTTTTATATGCTGTAAGTCGGGAGTGCCGCAAGCCGTGTTACTGTCTATGCATTGCTGGGAAGGCCGGATGCTAAACAGACTACCTATTCGTGGACGCACTGTTGGGAAGGTCGGGTTCTACACATGTTGACTTTGTGCCGATACTTGTATCATTCATGTTATTCTTGTTTATTTGTGCTATTAAATCTGTTACTCGCTAGGCGATGGCTTACCCCGGTTGTGGGGGCAATGTTTCAGGTTTAGCTGATAAGGGAAAAGCACCAGCTTCAGGGTCAAGGGTTTGAGAGCTCGTGGTATCAGAAAGACTTCCGCACTTTTTGTTATTATTGTTGAAATTGTAATTGGGATGGGTAGATCCCTAGACTTTCAATTTGGTTGTAATAACTAGATTATTTATTTTAGCGTACTCTGAATGTTATGGTTTAGTTTATTATGCATTGAATTTGAGGTTTGAACTTAGATAACTTTTGTTATATTGAATTTTGAGGTTTATGTTGCAGAATTATAGTAAAAGCATCGCGTTATTAGAATGGGGCGTTTCAATATCAGAGACAGGTTTGGTTTAAGTGAATTAAGTACCTTTTAGGTACTTAGTCTTAAACTGTAGGATGCATGATCACTATTAGCTTAAGTTATGACCTTACGAGTTTAACTCTACCCTGATGGCCTAGGAAATTGCGTACGGTTAAGATAGGACTTAAATTGTAACTTTCATAAATATATAACATGCACCCTTATGAGCAAACTGTAGATTAATCTAGTATGTAAACATAACGAATTCTTAATTTAACTCATAAATTTAAGTTTCATCACCATGGCTAATGGCGAGAGCCACAATCATCCACGCGATGAGCAAGTTATCGTAGAGTCAGAGGATATAGAGCATTCTGACGGGGAGCGCGAGGATGAGGATGATTTAGATGATGATATTGGACCCGAGGGAGAGCCGTTGACCCCTCGTGAGACCTGGATGATGAGGTACATGACCCGTTATGTACGAGATGTTATGGATGAGAGTCGCGCGGAGGTGCAGCAGGGTTTTCAGGAGATTCGTGACTTGATTGTTTCATCCCGATCTGATGCGGGAAATCCTTTGGTATCTGCTCCTACTGGCGGAGGTAATATTGTGGGGACTGAGACTAGCGGACGACGATCTGACCGTGCTTCGTTCAAGGCCTTTAAGGGGTCTGGGGTGAAAGAGTTCGATAGGACCATGGAGCCTGTGAAGGCTCTGGAGTGGCTCGAGTGTTCAGAGAGGGCATTTCGCCTGAGTGACTGTTTAGAGACTGATATGGTAGAGTATGCCACTGGGATACTAGTGGGCCCAACGTTGACTTGGTGGAAAAACACTTCGAGGGCTATTAGTTCCGATCTGGTAGGGGCGATGACTTGGGCTCAGTTCAGGCAGAGATTCCAGGATCAGTACTGTTCAGCTGACTTGACGAGGGAGATTGAGAGGCAGTTTCTAGATTTACGACTGGAGGGTCTGACAGTTCAGGAGTATGAGGCTGCGTTCAGGGAGAAATCCCAGTTTGTGACCAGATATGCGATGGATGAGGAGACGAGAGTAGACATGTTCGTGACGGGGCTTCGATCTGAGATCTAAGAGTTTGTGGAGATGCAGAGTTATAAGACTCTTGAGGAGGCAACTATGAGTGCGCGAAAGCGCGAGCGGACGTTGTTGGGTCCTACTTCTACTTCTTCTCTGATGCCACCTCCCAAGAGGTCTCGATCTGAGGGATCATTCCAGAGATTTCAGCCTAGATCATCGGGATCATCAGCTGGGGCTTCTAAGGGATTTTCTTCTGGGTCATCTGCGCCGCGGAGATTTGCTCCTCAGGGTTCTGGTCAGTTATATCAGGCTACATCTGGATCGCAGGGCTCATCTTTTTCTCGACCTCAGCAGCAGCAGCAGAGATCGCAGTCCCAGGCACTGCGAGAATGTCGAAGATGTGGCAGGAGACATTCGGGGGACTTGTAGCGGGGTATCTACAGGGTGTCGAGCATGTGGCGATTCACGTCATGTTCGGGATAACTGCTCGAAGTTTCCACTTACTTGTTATGATTGTGGGGGATCTGGACACATGGCGAGGGATAGCACTCGTAGGGGGCAGAGACAGAGTATGAGTGGTAGTACTGCATCAGGGAGCCGCCCAGCTACAGGATAGACTCAGACTAGGAGAGACGACGTTGTTAGAGTTCCAGCTTGTTCTTTTCAGATCACGGCAGAGGAGGCCCGCGAGACACCTGACGTGGTTACTGGTATCTTTTTACTTAACACCTTACCTGCTCGTGTGTTATTTGACTCGGGTGCGTACCGTTCTTTTATATTTGTTGCATTTGCACGTCATCTGAGTGTTACATCTTCTGTGCTACGTGCCCCCATATCTGTTGAGACCGTGAATGGGTCAGTTGTGATGATTTCTGATATTTTTTTGGGTTGCATGCTTAGTCTTGAGGATCGTACTTTTACTATTGATCTTGTACCTATGATTATTGGGGGGTTTGATGTGATTATGGGCATGGATTGGCTGGCTGCCAACAATGCACACATTGTTTGTTCGAGGCGCATGGTTCGTATTTCGAGTGAGCATGGTAGGGATATTTGTATTTATGACGAGAGACGGCGGGGTGATTTGGGGTTGATATCTATGGTTAGGGCTCGTCGTTATATGATGCGGGGTTGTGAGTCCTTCGTTGCTTATGTCGTTGATACGAGCGAGGCAAAGAAGACCGCGGCTGATGTTCCGATAGTGTGCGAGTTTGCTGACGTGTTTCCCGAGGAGTTGCCTAGTTTACCTCCCGTGAGGGAAGTAGAGTTCCGTATTGATCTTGTACCGATTGCAGCACCGATTGCTCGTGCACCGTACCGTTTAGCACCTGCTGAAATGCAGGAGATGATGTCCCAGATTCAGGAGTTTTTGGATAGAGGTTTTATTAGACCGAGCACTTCACCTTGGGGTGCTCCGGTTTTGTTCGTTAAGAAGAAGGATGGTAGTTTTCGCATGTGCATCGACTACCGTGAGCTGAACAAGGTGACTGTGAAGAACAAGTATCCATTGCCGCGTATAGACGACCTGTTTGATCAGTTGCAGGGTGCCAGTTTTTTCTCCAAGATCGATTTGAGATCTGGCTATCATCAGTTGAGGGTTCATGGAGATGACGTTCCCAAGACTGCTTTCAGGACCCGTTATGGTCACTTCGAGTTTTTGGTGATGCCTTTTGGCGTAACCAATGCTTCGACAGCATTCATGGATATGATGAATAGAGTTTGTCGTCCGATGCTTGATCGATCTATCATTGTATTCATCGATGATATTCTGGTTTATTCTAAGTCTGAGGCTGATCAAGCCGTACATTTGAGACAGTTGCTAAAATTTCTGAGGAAGGAGAAGCTCTACGCCAAATTTTCCAAGTGTGAATTTTGGTTGCCGAAGGTATATTTATTGATTTATTCTCGAGTCTAATTCCTTTGTGAATCTAACTTTTCTTTGTTGAGTTATCAGGTTCAGTTTCTTGGTCACACAATTAGTGGCGAGGATGTATCAGTTTATCAGACGAAGATCGAGGCTATTCGAAATTGGGGACAACCCCGTAATGCTTCGGAGATTCGTAGTTTTCTCGGCCTGGCGGGTTATTATCGGCGTTTTATTCGCGATTTCTCTAAGATCGCAGTGCCCCTGACGGAGATGACGAGAAAGAATGTGAGATTTGTTTGGGGTGAGCCGCAGGAGCAAGCTTTTCAGGAACTGAAGCGATGTTTGAGTGAGGCTCCGATTCTTTTCTTGCCAGAGGGCAATGAGGATTTCATTGTTTATAGCGATGTATCTTTACACGGCCTGGGGTGTGTTTTGATGCAACGGGGAAGAGTGATCGCTTATGCCTCGAGACAGCTGAAGGTTCACGAGAGGAACTACCCGACTTATAATTTAGAGTTGGCGGCAGTGGTGTTCGCGTTGAAAATATGGAGACATTATTTATATGGCACAAGATGTCAGCTATTCACCGATCATAAGATCCTGAAGTACATCTTCGATTAGAAGGAGCTGAATAGACAGCAGCGTGCCATGGAGTTGATTAAGGACTATGATTGCGAGATCCTTTATCTTCCTGGTAAAGCGAATGTAGTCGCTGATGCGCTGAGTCGCAAGTCCTATTCTGGTGTATTGTGTTGTGCGATGGCACGTCCTCCTGCGAAAGAATCTATGATTGCAGATCTTTTGAGGTATCAGTCTGAGGCGTCATCGGCGGAGCATCTGAAGTCTGAGCGAATGGTTGGCTATATAGAGCGTCTTTCTCCTGATAGTCATGGGGTATTGTTGTTTGATTCGCGAATTTGAATTCCTAGAGTCGGTGGTTTGCGGGATATTTTGTTGGCTGAGGCTCATAGTTCTCGATTATCTGTCCACCCTGGTACAACAAAGATGTATCATGACTTACGTTATGATTTTTGGTGGCCCGGCTTGAAGCGGGATGTCGGTCGATTCGTTGAGCAGTGTACTACTTGTTTGCAAGTGAAGTCCGAGCATCAGAAGCCATATGGCAGTTTACAGCCTTTACCTATTCCGCAGTGGAAGTGGGAGGAGATTGCGATGGATTTTGTCACTAAGCTCCCGAAGACACAGCGACAACATGACTCGATATGGGTTGTAGTTGACCGACATACAAAGAGCGCACACTTCATTCCAGTTAGGGAGAATTATTCGATGGATCGGTGGGCACAAATTTACATAGACGAGATCATTGCTAGACATGGGGTGCCTAATAAGATAGTGTCTGATCGAGATTCGCAGTTTACTTCTCGGTTTTGGCAGAGGTTACAGGACGTGTTGGGTATGCGTGTTACTCTTAGCACGACGTTTCACCCACAGACAGATGGCCAGAGCGAGCGTACGATACAGACTCTTGAGGATATGCTACGAGCATGCGTGTTAGAGTTCGGTGAGAACTGGGATGCTCATTTGCCGTTGATCAAGTTTTCTTATAATAACTCATATCATTCTTCCATCGGCATGGCACCGTTCGAGGCGTCGTATGGTTGTAGGTGTCGTACACCCACATGTTGGCGAGAGGTAGGTGAGAGACCTATTGGCGGACCCAAGTTATTGCAAATTGCGCACGACAAGATTCAAATTATTCGCAAACGATTGAGGGCTGCTCAGGATCGACAGAAGATGCATTAAGATAAGCGGCATCGATCAGTGGAGCTTGAGGTTGATAGTTTTGTGATGTTGAAGGTGTCGCCCTGGAAGGGTATTATGAGGTTCGGTAAGAGGGGCAAGCTTAGCCCTAGATTTATTGGACCCTATTGGATTTCAGAGCGTATAGGTGCACATGCATACCGATTGGATTTGCCACCAGAGCTGGCCGGTGTGCACGATGTCATTCATCTCAGCTATTTGCGGAAATGTCTGAAGAATGCCGAGGAGATGGTGCTAACTCAGGATGTTCAGATCGACCAACGACTCAAATACGTCAAGGAGCCCGAACAGATAGTTGATGAGAAGATCAGCAAGTTGAGGAATCGACAAATAGAGATGGTCTTAGTCAGCTGGCGACATCACCGTGGACCGAATCATACATGGGAGCTGAAGACGGAGATAATGGCGAAGTACCCCGACTTGTTCACATCTACATGATCTCAAGGACGAGATCAATCCAACTTGTAGGAGATTGTAACATCCGTTAATTCCGAGGTAATGGATTAATTTTAAGTCTTTTATCTCAATTATTAATTCGAGAAAATAAGATATAAATTTCAATTGTTAGACATTTAAAATATTAAATTTTGTAGTTTAAGAATTTGGAAATAATTATTATATATATATATATATATATATATATATATATATATATATATATATATATATATATATATATATATATATATATATATATATATATATATATATATATATATATATATACATATATATATACATATATATATATATATATATATATATATATATATATATATATATATATATATATATATATATATATATATATATATATACATATATATATATAATATGTACATATATATATACATATATATATATATATATATATATATGTATGTATATATATATATAGATATATATATATTCAGGTTCAAATAAGTACCTCTCGAAATCAAGTGCACCCGAATGTACCGACCTTAAAAAACTTTTTAAATTTTTTTTTCACATAACCATGTTTAATTTAATGTTATACGCATGATATATGAATTTCACATAGATTCACACATTCTGTGTCCTTAAAAATTATGTGAATGCTTAATGCATGTTTATGTGAATGGTCATTTCATACCATGTGAATGGTGTGAATGACCATTCACATGATCTTTTTTTTACCATTCACATGATTTATGATGTTACTCCTTTTGAAAAAAAGTCTTATAATGTAGTCTTATACATGTCTATTCCAAAAAAATATGTGTGAATGATCATTCACATTAGGGTATGCTGGGTACGCAGGAATCTCATACGTACGTTGATGAACCTGATTCTATATATATATATATATATATATGTATATATATATATATATATATATATATATATATATATATATATATATATATATATATATATATATATATATATATATATATATATATATGTATATATATATATACAAACAAATCTCTCCAAAGTCATGATAAAATAATAATAATAATAAGATAAATAATTAATAAATATATATACATGCATGAATATATATATATATATATATATATATATATATATATATATATATATATATATATATATATATATATATATCCATCATCACCATCATCATCATCCAATCTCTTTTTTTTTCCTCCATAAACCCAATATCTATATATATGTATAAAACCCTAATAGTTTTTCCTTCATCTCAAACCCATACACACACACACACACACATTATAGAATCTGATTTTGAGCTGGAAATTAAGGTTGGAGCAACAAATTTCATCATCCTCATCATCAAATCAACCCACAACATTACAAATCTTGAGGTAAACAATAAATTTACAACTCAAATTTAAATTCTCGTATTTAGTTTTGATTGATATTGGAACTCATAGAAATGGGTATAAAAATTGTTTGCAAATCTGAAAATGAGTAACCAAATAACGTTTATAATCATCACCTTCATCATTTTGGTTTAAAAGCTTCAATGATCAACTATGGAGGTTGTAGTGGGTATTCCTTTGAATCCAAAATAAACATGAAATCAATAAAAAAGCATATTGGAAATAATGAGTGTGAGTGCGGTGAGTTTCGGCCGGAGATGATTGGCGCGGACGTCGGCGACAGTGGCGGACGTCGGTGGCGGCCATTGGCGGCTGCTCTGTCTACCTTCTCTCTGTTCCCCCTTTCTGTTGGTTTCCAGCGAGAGAGAGATGAGAGAGTAAGTGGTTCGGTGTGTTGGGTGGTGGTCTGGCCGGCGGTCGAATGGCGACAGCAGCGGTGGCGCTGCTGCCTGCGTTGCCCTGCTCAGGCTGCCCTTGCTTTCTGTTTCTGTGTTTGCATCGAGAGGGAGAGGGGAGAGTGTAGGGTGGTGTTTGGTGGAGGTCGAACTGACGCCGGAGCAGCCTCTGGCCGACGGCGACCTGCTGCCCGGTTGGAGAGGCCCTCATGGGTTTTTCTTTTCCCTTTTGATGTCTGCATCGAGAGAGAGAGAGAGAGAGAGAGAGAGAGAGAGAGAGAGAGAGAGAGAGAGAGAGAGAGAGAGAGAGAGAGGGAGAGGGAGAGGAGAATGAGATGTTTTTTTTCTTTTATTTATTTATTTATTTGTTTGTTTTTAGCTTCTTTAAGGTAGGTTAGGGTAAATTTTAGTTTATAGGCTGGACTTTTATTAAATCATGTTGGACCTAGTTAAAGTGGGTATTGGGCTTAATTAAATGTATTAAGGGTGTTGGGTCAATATATATATATTTTTTTTATGAAAATCAGATTTACTTTATTTTAAAATATGGGCTACATTTTCATTTTTAATATTTGGTTGGGCTTGTGTTAGAATAAAAGTCTGATTTTGGGACTATTTTAGGTTGATTTGGATTGGGTTAAATTAAGTGGATTGAGAATATAAATATGATGTTGGATTAATTAATTCAACTAAATTAGGTTTGAGTTAGTTTTATTTTCTAAGTCCATTACAAAATTAATGTATTGCGAAATTGTTATTTTTATAATATGAATATTGTGGGTTATATAATATACAAAAGGATTTGGAATTTAATTAAATAATTTTGGACTATTTAATTGTGTATATTAAAAAGGGTTAGTTGCGTTTATTTATTTCATTATTTTGGGCCCAATTTAATTTATTAGTCACTGAGCTTTAATTTAATAAATAGATAACGGACTTAGTAATTATAAAGTTAAGGATGTTGATAAGTAGAAAATGTACTTTGTAATCAGGATTCTAGCGATTTGATTGAGACGTGTGGTTCTCGGTAGTGCTTCAGTTGGTATAAAGTTGTCGGTTGGCGAGTACGGATTTGTGAGCACTGCGAGTAACTGATTTAATTTCATAAATGATCATTTATAATATGTTTGTGCTGGTTATCTGTTTCATTTCTTTTACCGTGCTTATCCATTTCGCTGCCATATTGCCTTTGTTAGCTGCCATTCTTTTTCATCACCATGAATTGTTACATGATAACCCTTATTCCCCGGTATGCATACTGTGTATTTATGTGATGATTGCATGCCTGTGTGGCTGCATGTTATTTTTATACGCTGTAAGTCGGGAGTGCCGCAAGCTGTGTTACTGTGTATGCACTGCTAAGAAGGCCGGATGCTACACAGACTACCTATTCGTGGACGCACTGCTGGGAAGGCCGAGTGCTACACATGTTGACTTTGTGCCGATACTTGTATCATTCATGTTATTCTTGTTTATTTGTGCTATTAAATCTGTTACTCGATAGGCGACGACTTACCCCGGTTGTGGGGGCAAT
This sequence comes from Centrapalus pauciflorus, assembly GCA_020465985.1. Classification (NCBI taxonomy): domain Eukaryota; kingdom Viridiplantae; phylum Streptophyta; class Magnoliopsida; order Asterales; family Asteraceae; genus Centrapalus; species Centrapalus pauciflorus. The sequence goes on from JAANYP010003830.1 coordinate 78,619, forward strand.
GTTTCAGGTTTAGCTGATAAGGGGAAAGCACCAGCTTCAGGGTCAAGGGTTTGAGAGCTCGTGGTATCAGATAGACTTCCGCACTTTTTGTTATTATTGCTGAAATTGTAATTGGGATGGGTAGATCCCTAAACTTTCAATTTGGTTGTAATAACTAGATTATTTATTTTAGCGTACTCTGAATGTTATGGTTTAGTTTATTTATGCATTGAATTTGAGGTTTGAACTTAGATAACTTTTGTTATATTGAATTTTGAGGTTTATTTTGCAGAATTATAGTAAAAGCGCCGCGTTATTAGAATGGGGCGTTTTATTAAGTTATGATCTGGCCTAGGACAGGTACATGTTTAGGTTAATAAGAATACCTATTGTATAACTAACGCTTGTGCATATGCTTATTATCATACATCTAAATGGCTGATCGTACTGAACCTAACCCCAATGTGGGGGTTAATCCTTAGTATGAAGAAGAAGAAGAGTATGAACACTCATTTGGTGAAGAGTTTAACGTAAGCGAACTCCGGGTGCTTGATAAGCTTTCCGAGTTGTTAGGAAGCCAATCTAAGCATTTCGAAGAGCAATTGGCTAATCAATTTCAGGCCTTCCAAACTGCTTTGTGTCAGACCTCAGTTGAGAAAAAGAAGGATAAGTCTGAATCTTCGAAATCTAGAAGAAAAGATCGAAGTCTCAGTTATAAGGACTTCACTAGCTGTGGTCCCCCGACTTTTGTGGGGAAGATTGATCCAATCGCTGCCAATGATTAGATCAAGGAGATGGAGAGGCTATTCTGGGTAGCCAAAGTTGATAACAAAGACAAAGTCAACTATGCTTCTAGCTAGTTGAAAGTAGCGGCCACCCAATGGTGGGACGAAGTGGTGACTACCATAGCAGCTGATATGGTGGAAACCATGACCTGGGAACAGTTTAAGACTCGTTTTAATTGGCGATTCTGCCCCACCGTGTCACTCCAGAAGCTGAGAATGGAGTTTGTAAAGCTACAACAAGGGTCGCTCAGTGTTAGTGACTATGTTTGGGAATTCAGTACGAAGTCCTAATTTGCCCAAAGCCTGATTGCCAACGAGAAGCATAAGATTGAATATTTCGTTGAAGGACTCTGCCAAAAGATCCGGGAATTTTTCAAGAACCGGAGAATTGATACTTATGATAAGGCAGTTGAATTTGCTTTATCGCACGAATTTGAGGTGTCTCGTGCTGAACCTCAAGCGCCACCTTCCAAAAAGTTCAAGCCCGATCATTCTCATACTTCCAACTGTCAGTATTCTTCCTTCTACATGAAGAAGCCTAATACGGGTCTGCTGCTCAGCCTTAATCTCAGGCTTCCCTGAAATTTAAGATTCCAGCTTCTTCAGTTTCACAACCTCAATCTCAATATCGGTCTTCACATTCTGAGGTGAATAAACCTTGCGACACTTGTGGGCTTACGCACCAGGGGCCATACCTTATTTGTCATTACTGTGGGGAGCCGGGGCATGTTCGCCCGAAATGTCATCGGAGGTATGATAATTGTCTCAAATATGGTCGCACAGGACATGTGAGCAGGTTAGGCCCCCAACAAGCACCAGAGGGGAGTAAGGATTCCGTAAACAAGCCTCAGCATTCGAGTGCTCCCTCCCAATCAAAGAGGCACGAATCTTCACGAGCCCGGGGCCGTGCATTTCAAATAACCGCTTATTAGGCTAGGGAAGCGCCAAATGTTGTTATGGGTACTTCTTTTTTAAATTCGGTAGTCGCCAAAGTGTTATTTGATTCTAGTGCAAGCTTGTCATTCATATCTAAGTCTTTTGTGCATAAATTATCTGTTGCACCTGCTATTGTCGTTTTCTGTTGATGTGGAGATTGCCGATGGTCAGTCTATGACTGTAGCAATTGTTTATCACAACTGTCAGCTTACTTTAGATTTCTATGGTTTCACCATTGATCTAATCCCTATGAAGATTAAAGAGTTTGATGTTATAGTAGGGATGGATTGGTTGGCAACTCATGATGCAGTAATTTAGTGTAATAAACGAGTTGTTCAACTCATCTCGCCAAAACGGTGATAAAGTGTACGTTTATAGTGAGAGGCGTAAAGGCCATATGGCAGTTATGTCTTTGGCTAAGGCTCGTCGATGTCTCAATAAAGGATGTACGAGCTATCACACCTATGTGGTAGATGCACAAGCTGAAAAGCCAAAGGTGGCAGATGTTTCCGTGGTGCGAGATACGCTGATGTGTTCCCCGATGACTTACAGAGATTGCCTCCCGATCGGCAAGTTTAGTTCAGAATTGATCTAGTACCAGGAGCAGCACCTATTGCACGAGCTCCATATCATCTCGCTCCTTCTAAATTGAAAGAGATGATGGCTCAGTTGCAAGAATTACTTGACAAAGCATTTATTAGACCGAGTTCCTCGCCTTGGGGTGCTCCGGTTCTATTCGTTAAGAAGGACAGAACGTTACAGATGTGTATAGATTACCATGAACTGAACAAGGTAACTGCCCACAATAAATATCTCTTTCCACGTATAGATGATCTGTTCGATCAATTGCAAGGTGCTTCCTACTTCTCGAAGATCTATCTATAATCTGGATATCATCAATTAAAGGTTCGTGAGAAGGATGTACCAAAGACTGCATTTCGTACTCGATACAGTCATTATGAGTTCTTGGTAATGCCTTTTGGACTACGAACGCTCCAGCCGCATTTATGGATTTAATGAATCGAGTATGCCGACCTATGTTGGATAAATCGGTTATTGTATTCATCGATGATATCCTAGTCTATTCCAAGAAGGAATCAGACTATGCTACACATCTTCGTGAGATGTTGGAAATTCTTCGCAAATAGAAGCTTTATACTAAATTCTCTAAATGCGAGTTTTGGCTACGTAAGGTACAAATCTAAAACTAAACTCTACAAGCCTATATACATATATATATATATATATATATATATATATATATATATATATGTGTGTGTGTGTGTGTGTGTGTGTGTGTGTGTGTATGTATGTATGTATCTATATTCAATACATAACTTTAGACAATTACTATGATAAGTATCGAATAACTCAAATGCAATAAGTATACTAAATATTGAACCTGAATTTTGATAGGTTCAATTCTTGGGGCATGTCATCCGAAGAGGGTGTATCTGTTGATCCCTCTAAAGTGGAGGCTATCCGATCATGGCAACCGCCTTCAAATGTAGCCGAAGTGAGGAGTTTTCTGGGATTGACCGGGTATTATCGGCTTTTTATACGTGATTTCTCTAAAATCGTAGTCCCAGTCACTTCTCTTACTTAAAAGAACGTGATATTCTCTTGGTATAATGAACAAGAGAAAGCTTTTCAAGAGTTAATAATCTGATTGACTAGTGTCCCTGTTCTTGCATTACCCGAAGGCACTGATGACTTTATCGTCTATAGTAATGCTTCAGGGTTGGGCCTCAGTTGTGTCTTAATACAAAGGGGTAAAGTAATCGCTTATGCCTCACGACAGCTTAAGGATTACGAGAAGAAATACCCGGCTCATGATCTTGAGTTAGCTGTCGTTGTGTTCGCATTGAAGCTGTTGAGAGATTACTTATACGGCACAAGGCGTAAGCTATTTACTGACCATAAGAGTTTGAAATATATCTTTGATCAACAAAATCTGAGTTTGAGACAGAGACGTGCTCTGGAGTTGGTCAAGGATTATGATTGCGAAATCGTCTATCATCCAGGCAAGGCTAACATAGTGGCCGATGCACTTAGCCGAAAGATCTACCAAGATCGTAAGTTGAGCGTGAATTTCATTCTCGCTTACGTTACGGTACAACCGTCTATTCTCAGAGATATTCGTTGGTGGCAACAGAAAATTCTTCAAGAATTCGTGCTCAAATCTGACTGCTAGTAGACCTGATATAATGTTTTCAACATGTCTTTGTGCTCGTTTTCAGGCCGACCCAAAAGAATCACACCTAACTGCGGTAAAACACATTTTTCGTTATCTTAAGGGCACACCCGATCTTGATCTCTGGTATCCAAAGGGAACCGATTTTGATCTTACTGCCTTTTCAGATGCTGATTTTGCAGGTTGTAGAGTTGCTAGGAAAAACACATCAGGTGGAATACAGTTCTTGGGTGACAGACCGGTGAGTTGGTTCTCCAAAAAGCAGAATTGTGTTTCAACATCCACAACTGAAGCTGAGTATGTAGCAGCTGCAAGGTGTTGCTCTCAAGTGCTGTGGATGAGAACACAATTACGTGATTATGGATTCTCGCTCACCAACATTCCAATTTACTGCGATTCTCCAAGTGCGATTGCTATCTCTTGCAATCCCGTGCAGCACTCACGAACAAAACATATAGATATTAGGTATCATTTTATTAAAGATCATGTAGAAAAGGGAACAATTGAATTGTATTTTGTAGGCACAGAATATCAACTTGCGGATATTTTTACTAAAGCTTTAGACGAACCTCGTTTCAGTTTTTAGTATTCCATATCGACATGTTGAACCCACCTTCTAGTTAAATATCAGACATTGTCTAAAATAATTCTATTTCAAACTATCATGTTTGAAATTCCTTTATTTTAGAAAATATCTGTTATTTAAATTTAAGGGGTGTGTCACAAACATAAATGTCAATATTTCCTTATCTATGTACATCTTTAATAATTAATGATCCTGATAAATTGCTATATGAATTGTTCATCATTGAGTGGGACGCAAAATTTATTCAGGTTTGTCAGTATTTTTAAGGTTAAAAAGGTTCAAGAAATTTATTTGAAAAGAAAAGGAAGAGAATATGTGTTTATCTGAGGGGGAGTATACTTAGGATGTTAGTTTTTATAATTTTTGTTCTTTTTAACTTTTCTATAATTTCAAATTTTAGGTCGTTTAATTTCTTAGATTTTAAAGTTTAATATAATATGTCAGAAAATCACAAATAGATTTTATTTGTTATAAATACATCAAAAAGTCAAAAACATTTTTATTTTCTATTTTATTTTATTTTACTTCTGCCTTAAATTAGTTGTTAAATAAAATCCAAAAATAAGTTCATTTTGCATTTAAATTTTTTTATTTATTTCCAAAGAAAAAAAAATTCAAAAAGATTTTTTTTGTTTAATTAGGCTCAATTTTTCTTACTTAAAAACTTGTTTTATTTATTCTTTGTTAAGGCCCAAAATTTTTTTGGGCGCGGATCCATTTCACCCGACCCGACCTTACTTAAAAAGGCGGGTCAAACGGTCAAAGTTTCGTTATCTTCTTCCTTAAGCTTTTTCTTTCCTTTCTCTCTCACCGTCGCTCGAACCCACCGCCCATTTCCTCCATTTTAGCACATTCAAGCTACTCGAGCTACGGTTTTTCTTCGTTTTTCTTGCATTTTTGGACTTTGGCACCACCAGGTAACACCTTTTGAACTTCATTTCAGTTTTTAACTTGCTAGTTAGTATGTTTGATTTTCAAATATTTAAAGTTATGTAGTTTCGGTTTTTTGCTAGTTTTAGGACTTTAAATCTGTTCTTTTTTGCTTCTTGTAGTTATATAAAATGTTCATTACATATTTTTAGAATAGGATCTGCATTTTCATGCATTTTTGAAAATTTTGAACTGTTCACGTAGCATGTTTGCATGAACTTGAACTGCTGTCAGTTGAATTCGGTCCATCCGAATTCGGACCACCCACCGAATTCGGATGAGAACACTTATAAAATTTTCAAAATATTTCAACTGTTCATCCGAATTCGGTCACTGTGCATCCAAATTCGGTCCTCATAAGCATGTTCAACATTTTCATTTATTTTTCTAAGTTTCATTTTTCATCTACTGTGCATCCGAAGAGGGATAGAGCCCGAATTCAGTCCCCATCCGAATTCAGACCTGTTCATTTCATATTCATGCATCATCATTTGGATTTCGGACTGAACCGAATTCGGACTGAACCGAATTCGGACCACTGTTCTTCCGAATTCGGCTCACCCGAAATTCAACACTTAGCATATTTTTCAATTTTCCCATTTTTGCATTTTCATTATAAATCAAAATCCAAAAATATTTTCAGTCATGTGCACCATTGGTTAGAGTTAGGTTCAGTGTTTGAGTGAAAATGTCTGTTCTAACATTGGTCTCTTAACGATTGACTTTGGACTTTATTCAGTAGAATTCCCATTCTACTAATAAAGACCCAATGCTTTGAACAGAACAGACAGTTTCTATTTCACACTTATTCCAGACTTAGTATCAATGCCATATTTTTTAAGTCTTTTATTCTAACTCTGATGCATCTTTACAGGACTCATGGAACCAGCAGTTGCTATAACCATGCCCCATTCCCCAATTCCAAATAACAACGCCCAACTCCCAGAAGAATCCATATTACCCCAATCCCAGTTCGTCGAGTTATTTGCCCATAACTGGCAACTCGACGTATCAACCCTCCACCGTGAAACCGAGAATATTGCTTTTGATATTCTCAAAAACCACCCCATCTACTACTCACTATCTACCGCCATTTCCGTTCCACAAATATACCTCCAACAACTCTGGCATCATCTTCAGTTTGTAGCTGATACCGAACCATACTTCACCTCAACCATTGACTGTGTCCCAGTCAAGATCACAACCGCAGCCATCCGCCACATTCTACGCCTCCCAGCCGAAGCCTATTCCTTAAACAGCCTTCATTTTGCCCCAATCCCTTCTCCCCTTGAAACCTTGGAGAGATAAAGTCTCTGGGATATGGTGGCCCACTGACAAAGCCATCAGACTTCCGCACCAAGAACCTTCAGGCACATTGGAGGGTTCTCTTCGACATAATCAACAAGCGCTTCACCGCCAAACATGCTGGTCATGACTCAGCATCCATCCAAGTCCTGGCAATGTTTGCAGCTTTCGCCTACGACCGACATTATGACTATGCTGCTTTTCTGTTCGAAGAATTAAAGAGAGTCAACCTGGAGAGAGGAACAAAGCGTGGACACAAATACATACCTCTCCAGCGTTTTCTTCAGCTGATCATCCAATATGCCATGGACAATGACGATGACATCCATGAGCGTCCCGAGGCCGACGTGTACATGACAGCTGCTATTCAAAAGCTGAATCTCCCAAAGGGAAATCCTACTGTGCCAGTCATGACTATTCCGCTATCTCTACTTCAAAGAGTGGTACAAACAGATCGGGTTAGGGATTATCTAAGGGAATTATATCCGGATGAGGCTCGGTCAGAACCGACTGAGCCTACCTAATCCGAAGGTGAGGTTCGAGCGAGTGAGGCTGAGGGAGATGAGGTGGAAATTCAACAATCACTAGGTATGGGTGAGAGGGAGATTGTTCTTGAGAGAGAGGGTGTTGCAGGTGAGGAAGCAGAGACGGCAGATTCTGAAAGGACCGTCTCTGTTTTACGAGGGCTCGAGGTAACGTCAGAGGGAGACCTAAGCCCCATCAGCCGGACAACCCATCAAAAGACCATCAGTCCAATGGTCGAATCTACCCCCACCACCCACTTAGTGTCCTCTGAAAAGGACACTAATTCATTCCACAGGGATTTACCACATACTCCATCACCCTTTCACTCGGAGAGTGCTGGTGTTGAATTAGGTCACATTTCGCCCGAAGGGACCAAACTTCCTTCGCCCACAGATCACTCCCCACCCCCACACACAATGCACGACGCCTTCGTGGTGTCCCCCGAGCAAGATGCCTTCGTGGCAACTCCCCAAACTTCCGGATCTGCGCATCCCGCTGTGGAGCCAGAAGTGATGGAAGGAAGACCTGGAGTTGCTTCATCCATGACATCCACTTCAGGCCATCTCGAGATTAATATCGAGATGCTAACGGCAGCTTTACGTGCTGCCGGAGTTGTTACCTGGGCTGACCTGGACGCCCAGAAGGAGGCTGCTGAAGAACGACATACCGCCCTTCTCTCATTTATTAAGGGTAAGGTGTCGCTTTTGAGGATCTGCCTCCACCAGGATCCCGTTCAGTCCAATCACAGATTTCAGAGCTTTCAGATAAGATAGATGCGCTAACCCATTTAATTTTTCAAGTCCAGGAGCAGCTCAACTCCAGAATGGACCGTCTTGAGTCTGCCATCATAGAGCTGCAATGCCGTCCTCAGGCTGAGTCCCAGAAAAAGAATCATGACGATCAGGACGACCCTGATCGCCATGAGGGGGAGAAACGCAGAAAAACTCAGTCTGAGGACCTCATCATGGTTGTAGGGGGAGTAGAATCTGAGGGAGCAGACATACAAGGGTCCGGGGATCAGAGGTATGGGGCTCAGGAAATGTTAGAAGACGAAGCACTGGTTGAAGGTCCGGCTCCGTTGGATCCGATGTCAGCTATGGTCGAATTTGAACGCGCTCACGAAAAAGTCGAAATCATATTGGTGTCTGATTCAGACTCCCATATTGATGACGACTATCCCTTACTCACCCCAAAACCTGAGCCCGAGTCACCACAAAAATCATCATCATCATTTGAATTCCTAAACGGCCCACCCCACGTACCACAACAAGAAATCCTATCCTCAATTCAAGCTCCCTCCACTCTAAAAGAATCCCCTCTAGTCCAAAGCCCTCCCAGAATCCAAAGTCTTCCCCAAGTCCAATCTGTACCCCAACCACAAACCCAAGAACTAGAGCCCTCAGGAGCTAAGCTTGTACACATTTTATATGAGCCACCTGAGGAGCCTGGTATCCATGATGACAGCGATCTTTACTGGGTAACTTGGTACACGAAAGTGGCGTACACTCTCTGCCACCGGAAATAAAAGAAGAGCTGAGGCAAGAACGCAAGGGGAAGATTTTCAAACTACTTGAAGCAAAGAGAGCTGAGATAGAAGATACCCCTGTTCAAGGCCTGAAGGAATTTTTGCAGAAGTTCCCAATTAAGCAGTTCCAGAACCCTTTTCTGGAAGAAAGATTCAAGATGGTCTTTAGGAAGAACCCATGGTCGTTCAGCAGGCGCTTACTGATGGAACTTACAAATGTCTCGAAAGCTGAACATGCCGAGTATAATCAGTTGATGCTCACGGAGAAGAGGTCAAAAGTGTCAAAGTCAAAGATAAAGAGGCATCTCACCATCACGATGTGCAAAAGAGCGAAAATATTCTATCCAGCCTTTCAAGTGGAAAGAGAAGATGGTACAGTTGAGGAGTTTTATGAGAATGATCTAGACTATATAAATGTGGATGATGTCGAGTTTTTGCACGAGAAACTAAAATATAGAATCAAAAAACGTCTGTCTCACATGAGCGCCGTTGCCGCACTCACACGAAGCATGAACCGCCGCTCGATCATCATGTGCTTAAGAGATTTCCAAATGGCAATAGAGAGCGCACTGGTCAAAGTCGGTTTACGAGCCCCTGAGCAAGACAGCTTCCTGCTAGATCATCATCCTGCGTATCGAGTTATATTTAGAGGAGGCCCATGAGTTATATTTTTTAACCAAAAAGGGAAGAAAAGATTCATGCGCTTCGAGGATCTCCCTTGTTACTCCGATGGAACAATCAAATTGGTCAGAGCTGAACTTACAAGAAGAATACAAGAATCCGATGCTCAGTCTAATCCAGAACTCAGACGGTCACCAAAGGAGATATAAGACATCCTCAACGACATTGTATACCTGAACGAACGGCTACGTATGAGGCAAGTGGTTAGACGATTTGATGTCATCCTTGGAACTCCTAGAAACCACTGATCATGCCAGAGTTCCGCCACACTGATCGAAAAGGAGGAGATTGTTAGACATTTAATTTCGATCTTGTGGATTTATTTTTTAATAATTATTTCTAGAATAGTTTGTCTTGTAATTTATTTCTAATTAGTTTCTTTGTATTTAAAGTTCAAGGGGCCAAAGTGCAATACCTTGAAACTTGCTTTTAATCTCCTAGGATTTTGTGTAAAAGGAGAGTTGACATTGAAAAAACACACGGATATCATTTTTCACTCTCCTGCCGCCACATTCAATATATGAAAATATTCTCTTTGTCTCTTTAATCATTACTCAATCATTGAGCATTGTTTCTGTTTGTGAGTGATTATTTGAGTGAGTTTATATGATTGTGTGCTGATATTATCTGGAAAATCATTCTTAAGAAATTGTTATTGAGAAAAAGGGAAAAATCATCATTTAAAAAAAGTTAAGAGAAAAAAGGACCATTTCTGCAAGTAAATAGTGTTTTGAGGGACCATTTATGCAATTTTTGAAGACCAGAGACCAAATCCATAATTTCGACCAAACCACAAGGATCATTTTTGTAATTTACTCTAAAATTAATATACCAAAATTTAAAATTTCTAACAAAAATTGGGCATAACCTATTCGTATTTTCATAGAATCCATCCTATAACTTCCAAAATATATGTATAGTATATCAACCACCAAAAACACACGATGCATCATCCAATTGATTGTACAACCACAAATTTAGGATTTACAATAATCCACAAGAAATAGTATCTTTAAGAAGATCATAATGTCAAGGGCAAGCTACACCAAAACCCAAAATAATCCCAAAACAAATCGTAAGAATGGATGCCCAAAAGATCTTTCCTATCTTTAAGTTTGAATGACTCCTACTTCAATCCTTACTTAAACCAACTACTTCCTTGCCTTTATCTTGATATCCTGAAAAGATTCAACATATTGGTTAAGCATAAAGCTTAGTGAGTGACTAGGTTAGTACGATACCACAACGACAATATTGGCATATTATAATCACTGAATAATATAAACAAAGGTAAGTAATCATAATAATAAGTTCTCAATACAAAGAATCATATCATACAAGAATGAAGGTATACCAAAGAAGATGAAGCATATCAAGAGGGAGACTCTTGATCCTGCCACGACAACACTACACACTATGAGTACTTCCAGGGAGTGTGTTTTACCAAAAATCTTCGAGGCCCGCTGCTCCTGGCATCGTACTCCTGCCAATAATAGAAGTACTACATCATACTCCAGTGTTACCGGAAGTATGACTATAATGTACATCACACAGTAATGTACTAACATAATTATAATTATTGAATATGAACATGTACATGTCAAGAAATATGGAAAGTATGATAATCAATCAAGGTAAGGTAACACTTATGAATAACAAGTTCATGAAATCAAGAACAATCAAGAATTAATAAGCACATGGTATTAGTATAACACTAGTACTCACATTTAGCAACTTATATATAAAACTCATAAACAAGTATTTTGCATAGATGAGGAATCAATTACTCCATTGCATCCGGATAATCAAGTCACCTAAAACAATGCATAACAATAAGTAACAAATGAAGTTTGATACTAGGGTGAGTTAATCCTTAAAGTATTCTTATACTCATATATGTAAGATTTCTAAGTCTATAAATACGATTTTAAATCATTATTTACAATAAGTACGATAAAGTAACTTCCTTTCGTATAGATTAGTCATATTGAATGCTTTAATCATGGTTTGGAACCCATTAGCTCTAGTTGATATTTAATCATAATTTAGGTATGAAAAAGTGAGGTTCCAATCCATTTTAACCACTTAATATGATTCATTTTGCCAATCCAAGTATAGAACTCTTTAAAGTCTAAATTTATAAGAGTTTTGATTGCCTAAAACCAAAGCAAGAACCCTTGAATCAAAATTTGAAATTTTTTGACAGAAGCATTTGACTCGTCGAGTCACATAATCGACTTGTCGAGTCGATCTTAGGCAGATCCTGAACTAACTGGGCAAATTTCTCCCATGCAGTGCCTCATTTTCACCTGTAACATTCATGTCTTCTTATTTCTATGCTTACCCTTTTTACATATGCTTCAAATACGTTGTCAAAACATAGAATAAACACTTTTTAACATCATAAATCCATCAATCTATCATAAGCATATCTAGGTTTTTGTATTAAATATCCCCGAATGGGTTCATGGTTTATAATAACAAGTTATGAACAGTTTTCTTTTCCAAGAATGTAGACTCAAACACATTCCAAACATATATTATCTTGATTTCTATAATCCATTGTAACAACCTAACTTATGATCTAGTCTTAAATTTAGCATTTGAACCGATAATGTAATATTATTACATTATTTGAATTATAATTTAATTAAGTTATGAAATATTTAATTAAATTATATAAATATTTAAATTATGATTTAATAATTATTAAAGATAATTAAATAAACGAGATATATATGATACAAAAGTAATAGTGGGTTAAGTAGCAAATATAACTAGATACATAAACGAGATTTAGGATCCATTAATCACTTTTACTCTCTCTCTCTAAAATCTCACAATTTCATCAAAAATTTACCATAATTTGCAATCAATTGGAGTTTAATCAAGAAGAAGTTACAAGGAGTAGTAATCAACAACAATCTACAAAGAAATCGAGGTAAAAATCGACATCTTTAGCTTTTATATATTTTGATTTTTAAGAATAAATTCGAATTTGACTAATTTGTGTGATTAAAGTTAATTTAGCTCGAGTTTTAACTAGATTATGTATAATATAATCGAAACTAGGCTTAATACTTAGTATGTTGATGATTTTAGACTTAGAAATTCATGATTTAAGGTTGTAGAATATGAACAAATTCGAGATGCCAAGAACAAACTTGAAATACATGGAACAAACTCGATTTTTTAGCTAAATTCGAGTATATGTTCGAATTTGTACCATAAATTCGAATGGAATTTCGAATTTGATCATTAAATTCGAATATTGGCTTCGAATTTGTACATATGTTCGATATAGGATTCGAATTTAGCACCATATATTCGAATTTAGTATATATTGAAATGTATACATTCGAATTTAATCATATATGCTCGAATTTAAGTATATAAATTCGAAACCCACTTCTTAAATTCGAATATATTGAGTAAAACACTTGGTCGACACATAAATTAAGAAGATAATTAGCAAAATGAATATATATATTAATATATATACATTGATCTTTTGAGAATATTAATTAACCAAGATTATGAATGAAAGAATGATTTATTAAAGAGCAGTTATCAGAATCAGATGTAATAAAGATTTAAAGATAAAAGATGATGATATTGATATGATATGATAATTCTGGACAGGTTCAGTGAAATTCTGAACATTGATACAAAGATTTATAAAGATTTAAAAGCGGGTCAAAGATTTGAATTGACAGAGAACAGATTGACAAAGATAAAATCCTGAGATAACTCAGGTGGCAGATTTTACATCTGTTTGATAAAGACCCAGATCTGTGAGTTATAGATATTCAGATTTAACATGCTTGAATTTCCGGTTGAGACATATTGTTGATGTTAGATTGATTTGACATTCATGTTATCAGCTGGATTGTGACCTGTGCACACCATGGTTCGGTGTTGCCCAGTGGATCATGATAGCTATTTGATTTATCACTTCATATGATATTGCATTTATAGTTCATTTCTTACAATCGCTTTGAGATTATTGCTATCATGACATGTTTACGTATGCTTCATCATTGCATATAACTTGACATATTGATTCAGCTTGATTAGCCTCATTGGTCTATTGTTCTAGACCTGGCTATTTCACCAGTTCTATTGAACTTGGTAATGACCTCCGATGTTCCGCCACGTTGATTTACTGGTAGCTAGCCCAGTATGTGGCTGACCCCACGATTTAAGCGTGAGCGTGGCTTGAGCATCATCCGACTCTATGACTTCTATGTCTCAATCATGAGGGCTGAAGCGGCAGCCAAGACATATCACGCTAGACTGATGATCCGCTTGACATTGCATGTTAATTTGAAAATCTATTTACTCACTAAGCATTGCTTACAGTTGCTACTTCACATTTTTACAGGAAGAGATAAAGGAAAGTCACCTGCCAGACCTAGTACTTAGGTCTTACAAGTTCAAGGCAGGAGTTCTCATAGACCTCTACTCAGCAAACCCCTTTTTGGTACTAATTGGATGATGATATTATGGTGGTCTGGGTAGATTTAACTTGATTATATGATGACTTGAATTAGATTAGACTTGTGCCCTTTATAAGTTTAATTTAAAAACCGTAAAACTGATTAAACTTAATCCTAATATGCTTGTACTGTAATTTAATATTCCGCAATTAATTACTCTATCTTAGTTATGGTTGATATCGTATTGCATGATGTGGGACCTAGACTAGTGACTACCGCCCCGCAAGGGGTGGTCTTCACAGGATGATATCAGAGTCCATAGTTTGAGTGAATCAAGTATTACGTGAGTATACTTGGTCTCAAACTGAAGCAATACATATGTATCAATCATTTAGGTGGTTTGAACTGAGATAGGATGTACAGACTGTTAGGATGGGAAAAGGGTACATAGATCTAAGTCTATAAACTGATAGTTAAATGATTTTATTTTTCAGTTAAGATGTCAGGATCAGGATCAGGTGACATACCAAACAACATGACTCCACAACAAATGTTTGAAATGATGCAACAGTTATTAGCCCAACATTCCGAACAACAAAATAAGATTATGCAAGAACAGTTTCAGGCCAGAGATGAGGCCGAAGCTAAAAGACGTGAAGATAAAAAGAATAAGAGAAAAGAAAAGCAACTCCAGAATAATGACTCTGATTCTGATAACTCTACCCCTGATGCCCAAATTGAACAGCTGAAAGGCTGTAAGTTCAAAGATTTCAAAGCTAGCGGTGCCCTGAACTTCGAGGGTACAGTGAATCTAATTTAGGCGATGGATTGGATCAGCCATACCGAAGAGATTTTCAGAATCTCTGAATGCTTAGAATCGAAAAAGGTGAGTTATGCGTCTGCGTTGTTCGTTGGTGCTGCCCGTGCATGGTGGAAGACTCAAAGAAGCATTTATGGCGAGGAGATAATACAGACTTTAGAGTAGAACCAGTTCTTTGACATGTTTAACGCGAAGTATTGTCCGGTAGACCAGCGAGACAAGATGGAAGTACAATTGATGCAGCTGACTCAGAGAACTAAAACCGTTGATGAATATGAACATGAATTCTCACGATTATGCAGCTACTCCTCGTATCAAGTAGCTACTGAGGAACGAAAGATGAATCGATTCTGTGGAGCTCTTAACCCGAGATACCGACATCCGATGAGCGCGATAAAGTATAAGAGTTATCTAGAAATGGTTGAAGCGGCCAGACAGATTGAGAGGGGATATTTAGAGTATGGCGATCAGCTCTATGCTCCATCAGCGAACCCGACATGTCCTTCTCCCCCAAAGAAGCAGAGATTCGGCAGATTCTTCAGGCCAAACAAATCTCAGTCCAAGCAACCTCAGCAATCCCAACAATATAGTTCACCTCAGAAAGCGCAAGCCTACTCTCTAACGAACGAGCCCCGATTTTGTAAAAGATGTAGAAAGTCACACATGGGATTATGTAATCCAGATGACGTCACATGCTTTACATGTAACAGAATTGGTCACAGTAGCGAAGAGTGTCCACAGCGAGGACTCGGATGTGCGAAATGCGGAAAGCGCGGACACTTCATGTATCAGTGTCGTAGTGGATCACGAGTTCAGTCACAGTCGTCAGCTGGAGGGTCTACAATGAAAATTTCAGCAACAACTCCGACTACAAGGACTCGAGCATTTCAGATAACAGCGGAGGAAGCGAGAGAAACCCCTGACGTAGTTACCGGTACGTTCATGCTTAAATCAATCCCTGCTCGCGTATTATTTGATTCTGGTGCTAGTCGTTCCTTTATATCGACTTCTTTTGCACAAAGATTATTCAAATCTCCATCGAAGCTTCCCGTGATACTTGGTATTGAGACAACCAGTAACAACTATGTTATGGCTGATTCCGTATACCGAAATTGCACTCTGCTTGTTGACAATATCGTGTTCAACCTTGACCTTATCCCTATTCCGTTGAAAGAGTTCGATGTCATCATCGGCATGGACTGGCTAATGAATAACGAGGCTACGATCGTCTGCAACCGCCGAATCATCAGGATCAAGTCTTCCGACGGCCGAATGTTAGAAATAAAAGGCGAGAAGCGAAAAGGTGCTCACTGCTTCATTTCTGTTGAAAAAGCGTATAAGTATTTATCTAAGGGTCACGAATCTTATTTATGCTACGTCTCATCTGAATCTATCCCTGAAGCCAGCAAGAAATCCATTTCTAAAATTCCTGTCGTCTGTGAGTTTCCAGACGTGTTTCCTGACGATATTTCTGGGGTGCCACCGGAACGTCAAGTCGAATTCGGCATTGACTTAGTTCCTGGTGCGGCTCCCATTGCAAAAGCTCCCTACAGACTTGCGCCTGCAGAAATGCAGGAAATGTCAAAGCAGTTGCAAGAGCTGTTAGAAAAGGGATTTATCCGACCGAGTTCATCTCCGTGGGGTGCACCTGTCTTATTCGTTAAGAAGAAACACGGAACTCTTCGAATATGCATTGATTACCGCGAGTTGAACAAAGTCACCATTAAGAATAAGTATCCTCTGCCCAGAATTGACGATTTATTTGATCAGCTACAAGGAGCAAGTTATTTCTCCAAGATTGATCTTCGTTCTGGGTATCATTAGTTGAAGGTTAAAGATGAGGATATTCTGAAAACAGCCTTCCGAAAAAGATACGGTCATTACGAATTTCTCGTGATGCCGTTCGGTTTAACAAATGCACCAGCGGCGTTCATGGATCTCATGAATCGCGTGTGCAGACCGATGCTGGATAAGTCAGTTATCGTATTAATAGACGATATTCTGATTTACTCCAAAACGGAGGCTGATCATTCTAATCATCTGCGACAATTGCTAGAGTTACTGAGAAAAGAAGACTCTACGCAAAATTCTCTAAGTGCGAATTCTGGCTCAGACAGGTATAACTTTATATTGTCTCGAGCTATTTCCTAAGCGTTCTTTGATTGAATGAAAACTTGAAATTTCACTCTGATTTCTTTCTAGATTCAATTCCTTGGTCATGTTATATCTGGCGAAGGAATTTCAGTCGATCCATCTAAAGTCGGGCTGTTCAGAAATGGCAAACACCTCGCAATGCCTCTGAAATAAGAAGTTTCCTTGGATTGGCCGACAATTATCGGCGATTCATAAAGGACTTCTCGAAGATTGTTGTGCCACTTACGATGTTAACACGAAAGAATACACCTTTCGTATGGGCGGATAATCAGCAAGAGGCATTTGGAATTCTGAAACAGAAGTTAATTCAAGCGCCGATCCTAGCCTTAGCAGAAGGCAATGATGATTTTGTCGTTTACAGCGACGCATCTGGTACTGGCTTAGGATGTGTCCTTATGCAAAGGGGAATAGTCATTGCCTACGCTTCAAGGCAATTGAAGGATTACGAGAAAAGTGCACTGACTCATGATCTTGAGTTGGCTGCCGTTACCTTTGCTTTGAAAATCTGGCGTCATTATCTCTATGGGACTCGGTGTCAGCTTTACACCGATAATAAGAGTCTCAAACATCTCTTTACTCAAAAGGATCTGAACATGAAACAGCGTCGGTCCTTGGAGCTTATCAAGGACTATGATTGCGAGATCCTATATCATCCCGGCAAAGCTAATGTGGTCGCAGATGCTTTGAGTAGAAAGACATATCAGAAAAGTGTTGCTATGCCCTGACTCCTGTTGTATTCTCTTCCGATCTTCTTGAAGACGTCAGATCTGCTCAAACCGAAGCGTTGAAAGAAGAAAATATAAGTGCTGAAAATCTCAAAGGGCAGTTACAATTCATATCTATGAACCATTTGGGACTTCACTGTATCCAGGGAAACCGAATCTGGATTCCTAAATATGGTTCTATTCGCAACACTCTTCTATCTGAAGCCCATCAGTCCAAGTTATCTGTTCATCCTGGCAGCTCAAAGATGTATTTTGATATGAAAGCTGATTACTGGTGGCCAGGAATGAAGAAAGACATCGGTCGATATGTTGAAAGCTGTAGAATCTGTCAGATGGTTAAGGCAGAACATCAGAAACCCTTCGAGGATATGCAACCACTGCCAGTTCATGAATGGAAGTGGGAGCATATAACCATGGACTTCATCACGAAGTTGCCGAAAACCAAGAGACAGCACGACTCCATCTGGGTAGTCGTGGATCGATTAACGAAGTCAGCTCATTTCATACCGATAAAAGAGACGTACTCCCTTGATAGATTGGCACAGTTGTATATCACTGAAATCATTTCTCGTCACGGTGTGCCAAAGTCTATCGTATCTGATCGTGATAGTCGTTTCACATCTAGATTCTGGCAAGCTCTACAAGACGGGATGGGTACTCGAATCTCTATGAGTACTGCTTATCATCCTAATGCAGATGGCCAGATTGAGCGTACTATCCTAACCCTTAAAGATATGCTTCGTGCCTGTGTTCTTGATCTAGGTGGTAACTGGGATGACCACTTGCCGTTGGTCGAATTTTCATATAATAACAGTTATCATTCAACGATCAAGATGGCTCCATTTGAAGCTTTGTATGGAAGAAAATGCAGAACTCCCACCTGTTGGCGCGAAACAGGTGAATCGCCAATAGCAGGACCTGCCCTTCTACAGTTGACTCATGAGAAGATTCAACTCGTCAGAAGGAATATTCTTGAAGCTCAAAGTAGGCAGAAGTCATACTATGATAATCGATACAGATCGATCAGTTTTGCAGTTAACGATTGGGTGATGCTGAAAGTATCTCCAATGAAGAATGTGGTAAGATTCATAA
Organism: Centrapalus pauciflorus; assembly: GCA_020465985.1. Taxonomy (NCBI): domain Eukaryota; kingdom Viridiplantae; phylum Streptophyta; class Magnoliopsida; order Asterales; family Asteraceae; genus Centrapalus; species Centrapalus pauciflorus. The sequence continues at coordinate 97,295 of JAANYP010003830.1, forward strand.
AGAGAAACAAGCTAGCTCCGAGATTCATCGGTCCGTTCAATATTGTGGAAAAGATAGGAAACCAATCTTATCGTCTTGAACTGCCAGCGGACTTATCTGGAATACATCCTGTATTCCATGTCAGTCATCTGAGAAAGAGCTTGGCAGACGAAAGAGAAGTTCAAATACCACATGTTAACTTGCAAATTGATGAGAAGCTTAGAGTGGTTGAAGAGCCGGAGTGTATTCTGGACTCGAAGACCAAAAAGCTTCGGAATAAAGATATACAGATGGTGCTCGTCCAGTGGAAACACCACAAAGGTTCGCATCAGTCTAGGGAATCTGAAGATGTCATGAAAGCAACATATCCCAGTCTGTTCGAACATAGCTAACTTCGGGGACGAAGTTTGTGCGTGGTGGAGCCCATTCTGTAACGACCTAACTTTTGATCTAGTCTTAAATTTAGTATTTGAACCGATAATTTAATATTATTACATTATTTAAATTATAATTTAATTAAGTTATGAAATATTTAATTAAATTATATAAATATTTAATTTATGATTTAATAATTATTAAAGATAATTAAATAAACGAGATATATATGATACAAAAGTAATAGTGGGTTAAGTAGCAAAATAACTAGGTGAAGTATATAAACGAGATTTACGATTCATTAATCACTTTTACTCTCTATCTCTACTATCTCTACTCTCTCCCTCTAAAATCTCACAATTTCATCAAAAATTTACCATAATTTGCAATCAATTGGAGTTTAATCAAGAAGAAGTTACAAGGAGTAGTAAGCAACAACAATCTACAAAGAATTCGAGGTAAAAATCGACATCTTTAGCTTTTATATTTTTTGATTTTTAAGAATAAATTCGAATTTGGCTAATTTGTGTGATTAAAGTTAATTTAGCTCGAGTTTTAACTAGATTATGTATAATATAATCGAAACTAGGCTTAATACTTAGTATGTTTATGATTTTAGACTTAGAAATTCATGATTTAAGGTTGTAGAATATGAACAAATTCGAGATGCCAAGAACAAACTTGAAATACATGGAACAAACTCGATTTTTTAGCTAAATTCGAGTATATGTTCGAATTTGTACCATAAATTCGAATGGAATTTCGAATTTGATCAATAAATTCGAATATTGGCTTCGAATTTGTAGATATGTTCGATATAGGATTCGAATTTAGCACCATATATTCGAATTTAGTATATATTGAAATGTATACATTCGAATTTAATCATATATGCTCGAATTTAAGTATATAAATTCGAAACCCACATCTTATGTTCGAATATATTGAGTAAAACACTTGGTCGACGCATAAACTAACAAGATAATTAGCAAAATGAATATATATTAATATATATACACTGATCTTTTGAGAATATTAATTAACCAAGATTATGAATGAAAGAATGATTTATGAAAGAGCAGTTATCAGAATCAGATGTAATAAAGATTTAAAGATAAAAGATGATGATATTGATATGATATGATAATTCTGGACAGGTTCAGTGAAATTCTGAACATTGATACAAAGATTTATAAAGATTTAAAAGCGGGTCAAAGATTTTAATTGACAGAGAACATATTGACAAAGATAAAATCCTGATATAACTCAGGTGGCAGATTTTACATCTGTTTGATAAAGACCCAGATCTGTAAGTTATAGATATTCAGATTTAACATGCTTGAATTTCCGGTTGAGACATATTGTTGATGTTAGATTGATTTGACATTCATATTATCAGCTGGATTGTGACCTGTGCACACCATGGTTCGGTGTTGCCCAGTGGATCATGATAGCTATTTGATTTATCACTTCATATGATATTGCATTTACAGTTCATTTCTGACAATTGCTTTGAGATTATTGCTATCATGACATGTTTACGTATGCTTCATCATTGCATATAACTTGACATATTGATTCAGCTTGCTTAGCCTCATTGGTCTATTGTTCTAGACCTGGCTATTTCACCAGTTCTATTGAACTTGGTAATGACCTCCGATGTTCCGCCACGTTGATTTACTGGTAGCTAGCCCAATATGTGGCTGATCCCCACGATTTAAGCGTGAGCGTAGCTTGAGCATCATCCGACTCTATGACTTCTATGTCTCAATCATGAGGGCTGAAGCGGAAGCCAAGACATATCACGCTAGACTGATGATCCGCTTGACATTGCATGTTAATTTGAAAATCTATTTACTCACTAGCATTGCTTACAGTTGCTACTTCACATTTTTACAGGAAGAGATAAAGGAAAGTCACCTGCCGGACCTAGTACTTAGGTCTTACAAGATCAAGGCAGGAGTTCTCATAGACCTCTACTCAGCAAACCCCTTTTTGGTACTAATTGGATGATGATATTATGGTGGTCTGGGTAGATTTAACTTGATTATATGATGACTTGAATTAGATTAGACTTGTGCCCTTTATAAGTTTAATTTGAAAACCGTAAAACTGTATTAAACTTAATCCTAATATGTTTGTACTGTAATTTAATATTCCGCAATTAATTACTCTATCTTAGTTATGGTTGATATCGTATTGCATGATGTGGGACCTAGACTAGTGACTACCGCCCCGCAAGGGGTGGTCTTCACATCCGTTAATCACATTTCACCATTTCTTAAGGGTGTGTTCCATAACCTCATTAATGGAAAGAAAGGAAAGGAAATTTAAACATATCTAATCAAATTTGTGTTCCATAAATTTTTATAGGAAGGAAAAGAAAGGAAATTCTTTTAATTTTGGCCTAGAAACATTCCATCCAAATATGGGATGGAAAAGAAAGAAATGTTAACAAGCCTCTCCATTCTTTTCTTTTCCTTGATATCTTTTACTTTCTTTCTTCCGGAACACACCCTAACCTATTGGAAACTCCTAACCTCCATAGATGAATGTAGAGTAAAGATGGAGAAGGGAAGAAGAATAAGAAGAAGATACATCACTTACTTATTTGTCTTCAACAACTTAGAATATCTCTTAAGCTTCCATCAATCCTCTTCAAAAGTGAGGAAAATGATCTTTCAAAAAAAAAGAAAAAGAAAAGGCAGGAGCAGAACTTAAATGAAAAGTGAAGTCTCTAGATGCTTCATGATTGGTGAAGCATTAAAAAAGTTGATTTTTTTAAAATATTTTCATTATGCCCCCTACTACTTTAAAGCTTGATCCCTCATGGTCCTTGTAGTTCTTCTTCTATTATCTTTTTTAATCATCGATATGTACAACTCACCTTTCCATACTTCAACTTGTTATGCTCAAAGTACAAGTTCCTTAAGCACCACTACGTTTAACTAATATTTAGTTTAGTTTTAGTTATTTAAAAATTTTAGTAAACCATGTCATTTATTTATAATTAGCACAATATCTTATATATATAACGAGTTATTGAACACTCGCGCGTTGCTGTGGGGTCTAAAATATTAATTACAAAACTAAATATAAAAACAAATGAGTAAAAATACTTTTCAAACAATTCAAGCAAAGAAACACAACAAAACCAACATCGAAGAGTGAAATTGAAAAGCCGATATAGATTCAAGAAGTAAGACAAATGATATTGTTAGTCGGTTCTTATGATTGGTTTTCTAGATTTTGCAACGCTAAAATTACAAACAATGTCTTATTAAATCGGATCAAAACCAGAATTAGTTAATCAAATATTCATAACCATATTTTGAGAATTTGACATTGATTAGGTTTAATTGTCAATTTAATTTATTGGTTTTACGATCAAATCAAATAAATTTATAACGGTAATGTCTCTAATACATCGATTAGCGTTTGTCAACGTTATAACAGTAATGTTCGATGTTATACATGATCATATTTAATAACAAAAATCTAAATATTAAATAGTTGCATTTTAATTATAAAACAATTTCATTAGAATTTTGTATCGTGCATCTGAATAATAAAGTCTTTTTTTATACAATTAAACATAACATAATAGTTTCAAAAGAAAACTACAAATATAAGTACAATTAAAATCATAATTTTAAGTATGTAAGAAAATGTTGTAATAATAAATGTTAAAAGAGGATTAAATGAAAATTCATTAAAAATAAAATGGATAAATAAAGATAACATTAAGAAGAGGGTGTATTGTGAAAAAATTAAATTAAAAATATTTAAAAAAACAAAACAATTTCATCAGAATTTTGTATCGTATATTTGAATAATAAAGTCTATTCTATACAATTAAACAAAATATAATAGTTTCAAAAGACAACTACAAACATAAGTATAATTAAAGTCAAAATTTTAAGTATTTAAGAATATGTTGTAATAATAAACGTTAAAAGAGGACTAAATGAAAATCTATTAAAAAAAAGGGCTAAATAAAAGATAACACTAAGATGATGGTGTATTATGAAAAATTTAAAATTAAAATTAAAGAAAAAAAGAACAAAAGAAAATTGGTCGTTGGTGGAGACCATATGATAATTGTGTGTGTGTGTGTGTGTCTATATATATATATATATATATATATATATATATATATATATATATATATATATATATATATATATATATATATATATATATATATATATATATATAATCAGGTTCATCAGCGTACCTGTAAGATTCCAGCGTACCCTAATGTGAATGATCATTCACATATATTTTTTTTAATAGACATGTATAAGACAACATTATAAGATCTTTTTTTCAAAAGAACCAACATCATAAATCTTGTGAATGGTAAAAAAAGATCATGTGAATGGTCATTCACACCATTCACATTGTGTGAAATGACCATTCACATGGATGACCATTCACATAAATATGCATTGAGCATTCACATAATTTTTAAGGACACAGAAAGTGTGAATGTATGTGAAATTCATATATCATGCGTATAACATTAAATTAAACATAGTTATGAGAAATTTTTTTAAAAAACGTTTTTTAAGGTTGGTACCTTCGTGTGCACTTGATTTCGAGAGGTACCTTTTTGAACCTGAATATATATATATATATATATATATATATATATATATATATATGTATATACATACATATATCTATATATATACATATATATGTATATATATACATATATATATGTATATATATGTACATATATATCTATATATCTATATGTACATACATATATCTATATATATGTACATATATATCTATATGTATGTACATATATATCTATATGTATATACATATATATGTATATGTATATACATATACATGTATATGTATATACATATATATCTAAAATAGTGGGTACCTAAAATAGTAAAGGGTACCTAAAATAGTGGGTGTTACAATATTGCTCATGTTGTTCATATTGTTGGTCAATTTGTAACTTCTCCCACGACTGCACATTGTGAGGCAACCCTTCACATTCTGAGGTATTTAAGGGGCACTTAGTTCTAGACGCTTGTTTTTCCTTCATCGTCTTCTTTTGAGATACATGTTTACAGTGATGCTGATTGGGCTGGCGATCCTACTGATTGTAAGTTGACTACTGGTTTTTGCGTCTTTCTAGGAGATTCTCTTGTTTCATGGAAGAGTAAGAAGCAGAATGTTGTTTCTCATTCTTCTACTGAAACCCAGTATCGGGCTATGGCTGCCACTACTAGCGAGGTTGTTTGGCTACGCTGGTTACTTGTGGACATGTGTTCTATTATCTCAGCCTACCTCGATAATATTGTGACAACAAAAGTGCTATACAGATTGCTCGTAATTCGGTCTTTCATAAACGGACTAAACACATTGAAATTGATTGTCACTTCACTCGCCAGCATCTTCAGATAGGAACTATTTCCTTACCGTTTGTTCTGTCCGCTCTACAAGTTGCTGACATCTTCACTAAGGCGCACTCTGCTTTTCGATTTTATTTTTTGTCTGACAAACTCTCAATGTTTATTGCTATGGCATTGTGTGTTTAAGAGGGGATATTAGTATTAATATATTAGTATAATGTTCGGCCCATTAAGCCTATAGGGTTTTGTGTTTAATATATAGGGCTATTGTTATCTTTTCTTATTCATTGTATTGTTCTCTCAAGTTATAAATAATCAACACACATACACACACACACATATATATACTACTGTATAATACATTTAGGTCATTGGTCTTAAATACAATTTTAATTGCATGATGTACAATTGATTAAAGCATACTGGCTGAATTTTAAGAGGTACTCCTTAAAAAGCTTGATGTACAACTCATTGGTGCTTTGAAAGCATTTAAAAATAAAAAAAGGATGCATCTTTAGAATACATTTGCCAGGGAAACTGATGTAGCATTGGAAATATACAAACTCTTTTTGGTTCACATGAATCCAAGGGAATTGGAGGGGAAAGGAATCAAATTCCAGTCAATTCATGTGTTTGGTTCATGTTAATATGAAATCCCGTATATATTCAGCACCTTGACGTTTTTCTCATCAAACACATGAAGAAACAAGCTCAATAAATGTGTTTTTAATAAGAAAGAAGACAATATGAATGTTGGTGAATATGGAAGAACAGTGGCGGCTCCAAGAGAAGATTCAAATGTAGGTCAACCGTGTATTGTCAAAAAGCAACCCTAGGAGCCTTTATAGGCTCATTTAATTAACTTACAAGACTTGGCAACAATGGCCCCTACACTATTACATAAGAAAGAAATTACATAGAAATAAATACAAGACACATTACAATGTTAATAAATATTACAAAATAACTCCTAGGATCGAAATAATTAATCTAACAATCTCCCCCTTTTCGATCACTTAGGAGGTCCTGGAACTCGCGCATGATCTGTTGATTCACGAAGACCAAGTATGACATCGAAACGTCTGGTTACTTGTCTTGTATGTAGCCGCTCGTTCAGGTAGTCTATGCCGCTGAGTGTATTTTGTATCTCCGTAGGTGAGCATCTCTGTTCAGGATCTGGTTGAGCATCATAATCTTGTACTTTCTTTGTGAGAGCAGCTCGAACCAGTCGAAGTGTACCATCGGAATAGCAAGGTAGATCCTCAAAGCGCATATACCTTTTGTAGCCCTTGTGGTTCACAAAAATAACACCCGGATCTCCTTTAAGTATAACTCTGTAGGCCGGGTGGTGGGCTAAAAGAAAACTATCTTGTTCTGGTGCTCGTAGGCCCACCTTAACCATAGCACTCTCGATCGCCATCTGAAAATCTCTTAAGCACATTATGATCGATCGGCGATTCATGCTTCGAACTAAGGCACCTACAGCTGTCATGTGGGATAGACGTTTTCTGATTCGATTTTTCAGACTGTTGTGAAGGAACTCAACGTCATCCGCTCTTATGTAGTCAAGGTCATACTCAAAGATGTCATCTCCCGTACCATCTTCTCTTTCCACTTGATAGGAGGGATAGAATACTTTGGCTCTTTTGCACATGGTAATTGATTTGAGTTTTTTAATCTTTGACTTTGACACCTTAGACCTTTGTTCCCGGAGCATCAATTGGTAGTATTTGGCCTGTTCAGCTTTGGAGACATTCGTGAGTTCCATGAGTAGGCGTCTGCTGAAGGCTCCAGGTTTCTTTCTGAATACCATCTTGAATCTTTCTTCTAGATATGGATTCTGAAATCGCTCCGGGGGAAAGTTCTGCAGGAATTCTTTCAGGCCTTGAACGGGGGGTTCTTCGATTTCGTCCATTTTAGCTTCAAGAAGCTTTATGATAGTCCCCCGCCGTTCTTGACGCATTTGATCTTTTTCGCTCTGCGGCAGTGTGTGAACTTTTCCTTTCGTGTAGTGGTCTACCCAGAATAGGTCGTCTTTTCTGTACACTCCAGGACCCTCGGGAGTTTCATCGAAGCAGTCAACCCTTTTTGTTTGGGAGGGACCTGAGCGTTGGGTTTGTTGGACTGGTGGAGGGCTTGGGGATCTTGGTGGGCTGACTGTAATGTGGGATTCCTTTAGTGATGGGGGAGCTTGGATGGATGAGAGTATGTCTTCCTGTTGGGCTCTGGGAGGTGAATTCAGGAAATCGAAGGAAGAGGATGAGGATTTTTTGGTTGGAGAGTCAGGTTCAGGCTTAGGAGTTAAAAGTGGTTGGTTGTCCTCGGTATCAGAATCTGAATCAGAAACTAATATGATTTCAACCTTCTCGTGTGGCTCCTCAAATTCTACCATGGCTGTCATTGGATCCAGTGGAGCTGGACCCTCGACCATCGGCACGTCTTCAATTAGCATGTACTCCTGAGCTTCCTGTGACTTTTCCCCCGACCCCTGAAATTCAGACCCCTCGGCGGTCTCTGCTCCCCCTGTACCCAGCATGGGCTCCTCAAATTGTACTTTTCTGCGCTTCTCCCCCTCATGACGATCAGGGTCGTCCTGGTCGTCATGTTTTCTTTTGAGGGTTTCGGCCTGAGCGCGGCATTGGAGATCAATAACTGCCGACTCGAGGCGATCCATCCTGGAATTTAGCTGCTCCTGGACCTGAAGGATTAGGCGATTGAGTGCGTCCAGTTTGTCAGAGAGCTCCGCCATTTGTAGTTGGACTGAGTGGGATCCTTGTGAGGGGCCGGCTTCGGAGGCGACACCCTTACCCTTTATAAGAGAAAGAAGGGCGGTATGTCGTTCCTCGGCTGCCTCCCTTTGGGCGTCAAGGTCAGCCCGGGTGATAACGCCGGCAGCACGTAAGGCTGCCGTTAACATCTCCAAATTGATGGGGAGATGGCCGGAAGTGGTTGGCGTAGATTGAGCCACTCCCGGTCTTCCTTCCGTCATCTCTGGCTCCACTACGGGATGCTCAGATCTGGAAGTTTCGGGAGCTGCCACGGAGGCAGCTCTTGGGGATGCCACAAAAGCATCGTGCACGGTGTCTGTTTGTGGGGATGGAATCGTGGGCGAAGGAAGTTCGGTCACGTGGGGAGGAGTGTGACCTCTTTCAACACCGCCACTCTCCGAATGAGAGGGCGATGGCGTATGTGGAAGATCCCCGTGTAATGAAGTGGTTTCCCTTTGAGGGGAAACCAAGTGGATGGTTGGGGTTTTGGCGACCGCTGGACTAACGGTCTTATGAAGTGGTGTCCGGCTGATAGGGCTTGGTTCACCCTCAGATTGCGTATTCCTCGGCCTTACGACAGAGACGGTTCGTTCAGAATCCGCCGTCTCACCTACGGCTCCCTCCCTTACACTCTCAGCCTCCCTCTCACCATAACCCAGTGATTGTTGTACTTCCATCCTTTCTCCCTCGTTCTCACTCTCATGTTGCTCACCGTCGGACTGGTTAGTCTCAGTCGATTCAGACTGAGACTCATCCGGATAATTTTCTCTCATATAGTCCCTTACCCGATCTGTACCCCTCGAAATGTCAGAGTTGATAATGGAATCTTCATTACCTGTACCGTTGGTGCCCCTTTTGGCAAAGTCAGTTTCTGGATAGCGACGGTTGGATAGACATCAGCTTCTGGACGCTCATGAATGTCTTCGTCCTGATCCATGGCGTATTGTATGATGAGCTGAAGGAATCGTTGATAGGGGACATACTTGCGTCCTTTCTTCGTGCTCCTTTCCACGTGGACTCTTCTTAATTCTTCAAAGATGAAAGCCGCATAGTCCACGTGTCGGTCGTAGGCAAAGCCAGCGAACATGGCTAAAACCTGGGCCGATGCTGAGTCATGACCAGAATGTTTGGCTGTCAGGCACTTGTTGAGTACATCGAAGAGAATTCTCCAGTGGGAATGAAGGTTCTTGGTGCGAAAGTCGGATGGTTTGGTAAGGGATCCGTCATACCCTAGGTTTTGAATTTCAGAAAGGGCTTCTGAGACGGATGGGTTTGGATCGAACGAGTTAATGGAGGGAATGTAGTCTTGGATGGGAAAACGAAGGATGTGACGAATGGCTGTGGTTGTGACTTTGACTGGAACGCAGTCAATGGTGGAGGTGAAGTGAGGTTCGGGGTCGGTTAAGAATTGTAGCCTGTTCCAGAATTGTGGTAGGTAAATCTGGGGAACGGCGATGGCTGTGGAAAGGGCATAATATATGGGATGGCGGTTGAGAATGTCAAATGCTAGGGTTTGGGATTCTTTTGGAAGGATAGAGACGTCGAGTTGCCAGTTATGGGGGATAAACTCGACAAACTCGGCGCTAGGTAGGATGGATTCCTCTGGTAGCTGAGCATTGTTATTTGGGATGGGAGGATGGGGTACGGTGAGAATGATTTCGGGGTCCATTATCCTGCAAAGTGCAACAAAGTTAGAATCCTAAGACTTGAGATGATAATGCATTGATGTGAAGTCTAGATTAGTGTGAAATAGAAATTGTCTGATCTGTTTAACATCGGGTCTTTATTAGCAGAATAAAATTCCACTAATAAAGTCCAAAGTCAATCGTTAAGAGACCGATGTTAGATAAGACCGTTTCACTCAAACACTGATCCTAACTCTAATCAATGGTGCACTTGGATGGAACTATTTTTTTTGTGATTTTTAATTTATATGAAAATGCAGAAATGGAAAAAATGAAAAATAAAATAAAAAAAATCCTAAGTGTGGATTTCGGATGGTCCGAATTCGGATGAACAGTGTCACCGAATTCGGATCAGTCCGAAATCGGATGTTGCATGAATGATGTTTGGGGGGTTCGAATTCGGATGAGTTGAAAACAGGAACCGAATTCGGATAATGGTCCGAAATGTGAGGCATGGAATGAATGAAAGTGGTCCGAATTCGGATGTGTCATGGAACATGATCCGAATTCGGATGATGACTTATGTAAATGCATGAAATGATATGGAAAGGTCCTGAGTTCGGATGGTACCCAGAATTCGGATTGGAACCGAATTCGGATGAACAGTGGTGAACAAACTTAGACTAAATTCAAGTTTTGAAAAATTTTGCCTTTCTTTGATGGTCCGAATTCGGATCAACAGTGACCCGAATTCGGATCAACAATGGTCCGAACCAGGATTTTGTACGTTGAAAATTTTGAAGTTTAGTCTAAGTCGGACATCCGAATTCGGGTGGTGGTCCGAATTCGGACATCCGAAACTGCATGAGTGCAGTTAATGTTCATGCAAAAATAAACGTGAACAGTTGAAATGTTAATAAAAATGCATGAAATTACAGATCCTAGTCTAAAACAAGTTACTGAACATTTTATCTAACTACAACTAAAGAAAAATAACACATTTCAGTACCTAAAATGAATAAAAACCGAAAATAAAAACTATAAAAATTTTGAAAATCAAACAAGCAATCTAGGAAGTTAAAGACTGAAATAAAGACAGAAATATGTTACCTGGTAGTGCCGAAGAAGGAAAAAGCAAGAAAAACAGAGAAAGATGATGGTGCAAAAGCTTGAAGTGGTGGATATGGTGGTTCTTGGGCGGTGGTATCGACGGGAACAAGGAGAAGAAGAAAGAAATATCTTGTGGATGAAGAAAGTGAAAATTTTGACTGTTTGACCGTCTTATATAAATTCACGCCGGTCGGGTACCGGGTCAGAGGGATCCGCGTCCCACTAATGAGAGATGGGCCGGCGGGTTGGGCTCAATACACAAAAAAAAAAACTTTTGGGCTATTTAAAAAATGAAACAAGGTTTAAAAAAATGGGCCAAAAAATATTCCATCTTTTTGTGATTTTCTTTGAAACAAAAATGAACAAAAACGAAGTAAAATATTTTGATATTTTTCTGAAATAAAAATAAAATAAAATAAAATAAAGTAAACTAAAATATTTTTGGCTTTTTGATAAATTTGAAAGTTAAAATCTTTTTGTGATTTTCTGACATATTAAATTAAACTTAAGATTAAATTAAAAATTAAGACCAACCTAAAATTTAAACTTTAACTATAAAAGAAACAAAGAGAAACACAGAATTATAAAATTTAAAATCCTAACTCTACTCCCCCTCAAATAAATACCGATCCTTTTTTCTTTTCAGATTTAAATCACGACAACCCTTCTTTTAAGCATTACTAATACCGACAAACCTGGATATTGTTTGCATCCCACTCCATGATGAACAATTCACACAGCAATTTATCAGGATCATTAATTATTAAAAATATGCGCAGATAAGGAAATAATGAGTTTTAATTTTGTGACATAAACCTTAAATTTAAATAACAGTTATTTTCTAAAATAAAGGAATTTCAATCATGATAGATTGAAATAGAATTATTTAAGACAATATCTGATATTTAATTGGAAGGTGGATTCAACATGCCGATATGAGATACTAAAAACCGAAAACGAGGTTCGTCTAAAGCTTTAGTAAATATATCCGCTAGTTGGTATTCCGTGCCAACAAAATACAACTCAATGGTTCCCTTTTCCACGTGATCTTTAATAAAATGATACCTGATATCTATGTGTTTTGTTCGAGAGTGCTGCACGGGATTGCAAGAGATGGCAATTGCACTTCGAGAATCACAGTAAATAGGGATATTGGTGAGTGAGAACCCATAATCACGTAATTGTGTTCTCATCCACAGCACTTGAGAGCAACAGCTTGCAGCTGCTACATACTCAGCCTCAGCTGTGGATGTGGATACACAATTCTGCTTTTTGGAAGACCAACTCACCGGTCTATCGCCTAAGAACTGTATTCCTCCCGATGTGCTTTTTCTGTCCACTCTACAACCTGCAAAATCAGCATCTGAAAACGCGGTAAGATCGAAATCGGTTCCCTTTGGATACCATAGACCAAGTTCGGGTGTACCCTTAAGATAACGAAAAATGCGTTTTACCGCAGTTAGGTGTGATTCTTTTGGGTCGGCCTGAAATCTAGCACAAAGACATGTTGAAAACACTATATCCGGTCTACTGGCAGTCAAGTACAGTAAGGATCCTATCATCCCTCTGTAAGTTGTATTATCGACACTTTTCCCGGAAGGATCGGTGTCTAACTTACAGTTGGAGGCCATGGGAGTTGCGATACTCGTGCAAGAGTCTAACTTATACTTCTTGAGAATGTCAAGAGTATATTTCGACTGGTTCACAAAAATCCCATCCTCAAGTTGTTTGACTTGTAATCCGAGGAAAAAGTTCATTTCCCCATCATACTCATCTCAAACCGAGACTCCATTAGGGCTGAAAAATCCTTACAAAAATTACTGTCAGTAGATCCAAATATAATATCGTCAACATAAATCTGTACTAGCATTATATGTGGGCCTTCCCTTTTAGTGAACAGAGTTGTGTCCACCACACCTTTATAGAAACCGGCAGAAATAAGGAAATTCGAAAGACTATCATACCATGCTCGAGGTGCTTGTTTTAAACCATAGAGGGCCTTATCTAGCACATAAACATGGTCAGGTTTATGTGCATCAACAAAGCCTTGTGGTTGTTCAACATACACTTCCTCGTTAAGTTCACCGTTTAGAAAGGCAGTCTTGACGTCCATTTGGTACACTTTGAAGTCTTTGTGTGCCGCATACGCCAAGAAGATTCTGATTGCTTCGATCCGTGCAACGGGAGCGAAGGTCTCGTCATAATCTATCCCTTCTTGTTGTCGGTAGCCTTTGGCAACAAGTCTTGCTTTGTTCCTTATCACAATGCCGTTTTCATCTCGTTTGTTCTTGAAGATCCACTTTGTTCCGATGATTGTACGGTCTTTTGGCTTGGGAACTAACCGCCATACTCTTAGCTGTTCAAACTGGTTGAGTTCCTCTTGCATTGCAACTATCCAATCCGGATCTGTCAGGGCTTCATCCACACGAGCGGGCTCTATCATACTTAAGAATGAAGTGTAGAGACATTCATTAGCAGATGCCCTACGAGTTTGGACTCCTGTCGTTACGTCACCAATGATTTGTTCTGTTGGGTGACTGCGGGTCCATTTGATCACGTGTGGAAGGGGTGCTCGGGATGGAACCTCTGTGGTTAATATGGGAATGGATGAGGATTCATGGTCAATGGTTTCAAATGATGGTACCACAGGTTCGGGTTCAATTTCCGAGTGTTCAGGTGAAGGAAGAATCGTTGGTATTATATGTGAGGGTATTACAGGAGTAGATTCAACTGCGGATGTGTCGGTGGATGATGTGGATGGATGAGGATATGTTGATGAAGATGGAGTGGAGAAACTTTGCGGCGCAGTTGAACTGGAAGGATTACCTACATTATTAACAACATTAGACACACTAGCGTTAGGACCGAAAAATTCAACATAAAAAAGATCAAATAAATTAACCAAATCAGAAGAAGAAAAAGAAATGGGGTTATTCGAAGAGTCTCCAGGCATTTGAGTAATGCGTGGTCCTGATTGATCAACTTCGGGTGCCAGTTCAGCCAACTCATCAAATGTGACGTGCACACTTTCGTTGACTGTTCTGGTCGGGTATTGAATGCGCGATACGCCTTCGAGTTGGATGAGTATCCAATGAAGATCGCTTCATCCGCCTTTTCGTTAAATTTCCCGAGGTTGTCTCTGTCATTCAGCACATAGCACCTGCAACCAAATACACGTAAGTACTTGATAAATGGTACATTATTCAAAAAGAGCTGGTATGGAGTTTTGTTAAAGCGCTTATGAATGATGGATCGATTCTGTGTATAGCATGCTGTTGATACGGCTTCGGCCCACAAGAACGGAGGTAGCTTTGAGTATGTGAGCATTGTACGAGCGGCTTCTACTAGCGTACGGTTACGCCTTTCCACGATCCCGTTTTGTTGAGGTGTTCTAGCAGCAGAGTATTGATGCTGAATCCCCTTGGATCGAAGGAAGCCCTCTACTACCGAGTTCTTGAACTCCGTGCCGTTATCTGACCTGATTGATTGTACTGACAGCTGCTGTTGGGTCTCGACACTTTTGATAAAATCAATGATTTCTTGAGCTGTCTCGTCCTTGGAACGCAAGAACCTGACCCAGGTATATCGAGAATAATCATCAACGATAACCAACACATATCGTTTTCCATTTATGCTTTGAGTTCTCATCGGTCCGCATAAATCCATATGAAGTAACTCCAAAACTCTTTTTGTTGATGGTTCGGGCTTTGGTTTGTGAGATGATCGTTTCATTTTTCCTTTCTCACAAGCTCCGCACAGATGGTCCTTTTCGTAGCGCAACTCAGGAAGTCCTTTGACCAATTGCTTCGCAGCCAGCTTGTTTATGTTATCAAAATTCAAATGGGATAATCTTCGATGCCACAACCAAGAGTCTTTTGACGAGGCTTTTGATAGTAGGCAAATGTTATCCTTCACCACAAGCTTAGATACGTCAATGGTGTAAAGGTTAGATTTTCGGGAACCAGTCAAGATTTCTTTTCCATCTATGTTCTTAACACTGCAGTTCTTAGCCCTAAATGTTACTTCTAGTCCTTTGTCGCAGAGTTGTCCTATGCTAAAAAGATTATGAGATAACCCTTCAACATTGTCAACGTCCTTGATGACCAGATTATTTAGAACTAAGTCCCCGTATCCTTTTATTTGAGCCTGATGGTTGTTCCCGAATTTCACAGTTCCGCAGTACTGTTCAACAACGTTGGACAGCAATTCTCTTCTTCCTGTCATATGCTTGGAGCAACCGGAATCCATATACCAAATGGACATAGCCTGAAAAACACATAAATTCATATAATGAAAACTATATGTATTCAAACACATCCATTTTTAATTCACAATCAAACCGTGTTCTGAATCGAGATGTTCAGAAAACATGATGAGTTAAGACTGGGTCCTGGGCTGTGTGCACAGAAGCCAAACGTGTCGGTTTAAGCACAACCGACAAGCAAAAGAACGGGTCCTAGTCTAAGGTAACTAGAAGCCATTTCTTTGAAGCACGGGTCTTGATCAGAAGTAACCAAGAACCATCTGCATTAAGATCACACAACCTTGGGTACCCACCTCAATATGGGTTCCTTTTTGTTAGGAATTCCAGATTTATATGGCACGTGTACAGATTTAGAAACCCAACTAGCATTTGTGTGTGGTCTAGATGCACAACCCTTTGGAATCCATTGAAGATTGGATTTATTGGGTTTTGGAACCTTAGGCGCTGAAATTGCCTTCGGTTTTTGTCTTGATGAGACCTTCTTGACCGTTGCTTTGGTTTTGGGCCCTGGCAACAGACATGTCTCAACTTTGTTTGTGGCCGATGATGCACTATTTTTAGTTTTCTTTTTCCGAATACGTTTAACAGGATAAGGCACAAAAGCATTCATTTCAGGAACCTGTCGTCTATATTTAGTTGGACATAGATTAAACAAATCCTTGAAAGAGTACTTTAATGAAATAGTAGAATTCGGTACATCATTACAAACATTGTCACACACTTTGTTACACAAATTGTCTTTAGAGATTACAGACATCCTATCTCTAGAAACAAATTCACATGGCATTAAAGCCTTCTTCACAAAAAAACTTGAAAAATCCTGCATGGTGGTTTTTGGGACTCTCCTTATATGATCTGTAGGAACAAAACGATTAGAGTCAGTAAGCATGGAAGATTTAGACTTGACAGACTTTTCTTTTTGGAGGTGAGTGGGTTTCTTAAAAGACTTGGATTTTATCTGAGTCTTTTTAGAAACCTCATTCTTGAAAGCATTTGTGCACTCACCTTTGACAAAGATAGAAGAAGTTTCAGCTGTAGCCTTACCTTTATCTGATGACATACATGGAATTTTTAGAGAATGAGAAAGTGTTGGTTGTTTTGAAAGATCTTTCAATCGTTGTGAAACTATTTCAAAATTTTCTCTGTAGACAGTGACTTCCACAGTTTGTTGAAAAGATTGATTTATCAATTCTTCTTCTCTCTTAAAAAGAGCATCTTGAAGATCAAGTGCTTTTTCTTGAGACGACTTCAATTCCTTTTCTAAAACAATGATTTGTTGTTGAAGAACTTTTGCAGGAATATAAAGTTGAGGATTTGATTTTTCAGTGTTCAATTCAGTTTCTGAATAAGTTGACGAGAGATCTTCCTCTAAAGTGGGTACTCTAGAAGAATAACTCTCGTTAAGTTCTTCATAATGAAAAGAAATTTCTTTATCTTTACGCGCAACACGTTTCTCATTTTCTTGGTTTAAAACTTCTTTTGATGACTCAAAAAAGAAAGATTTAATACCGGCTCCCATATAATTCATGTCATAAAATACAGGTAAGACATTTTGTGCTTTTTCCAAATATTTAGGATTTTTAAAACCAATTCCCTGTTTAGAATGGTAAAACCTAGTTTCTTTGGGCTGATTTAAATGGATAGTTTGTTCTGTTTGACCCCTTTTCAAAAATGCATCGTCAAGGGTCTTTATTCTTGCGTACAAACTTATCCTTTCTTCTTCAATCATTTTGTATTTTTCTAAACTGTCTATATTTTCCATATTTACCACATCTAATTGTTTTGTAAGAACAGAAATTTCTTCTTTTAAAGAGAGTTTTTCTTTTGAAAGCGTTTCCATGCAAGATTCAATGTATATATTCCTATCCTGAACATCTACTTTTTCTATCAACATCTGTTTTATAACATTATGATTAGTTAACCATTTTGCATGATGTAATTCAGATGATTCTTTCAAAATATGAGCTTGATGTTCCGCCTGGACACACTTTGCAGTTTCAGCTTTTAATCTATCTTGTAGATCAAGTATTTGTGTGTGTAGTGTACATTCATTATCTACAAATAATTTATTTACATGTGCAGGAATGTAATAGGAATATACCTCACTGGACTCTGAGCCGGATGTGGAGCATTCGGGATCGTCGGTTGTAGCCATCAGACATGCTGGTGGATGTTTCATTGTCTTCCCCTCAGCAGCAGTGTCTGAATTTGCAGTAGTGACATCAGCACAAATCTCCAACCCCTGACGATCAACCATATAGCAATTTTTTCCATTGTCATCCTCGTCGTCAGAATCTTCAGCATCCCAGTAATCCTCCTGGGCGACGAGGGCCAATGCATCCGACTTCGTCTTTGCAGCCTCGAGCTTTCTTTCGTAATATGCAACGTCTCTCTCAAAATTGTTCTTGCATTCCCTAGCAAAGTGGCCCGGGTTGCCACATTTGTAGCAGAGACGTTCAT